>VWZG01000210.1:225916-244735 GCA_013396735.1 Grallaria varia
TTAGCCTAGATTAAAAAAAAAGCACACAAGGAATTAGACATCTGTGTTCAGTGAGCCCTGAAAGAAGGTGTTATCTCCTTAAATGCGTACCAAAAGAATATATTCAGTCCTGGCCCAGAGTCATCAGTGCCAGTGAAATTACAAAACCACTCCTTCGTTATACTTCAGGTCCGTCGAGCCTCCCTTGAAGGACATAAACCTTTATGGTATTGGCATTTTGTGTGTGGGAATGGCGAAATTGCACGGAGTGTCCACCAGCATTTTTTGAGGGCGATAATTGCAGGGATTAATCCTCGTGCTGTTTCCTAATAGACTTGCTGGATGTAAAGCTTTGTCTTTGCCTTGACTGGAAGAAGGCTGTATGGAGTACAGTTTATAATAATACGTTATACCCTAAGTCCTCTTTTTAAACAGAGGCGGCAAGGAAAAAAAAAGTGAAAACCCGAGGAGCAAAAAATCATCATTCTTGCACTGGAGATCCTGTTCTCCTACCAGGACAGGTTAGGAGAGAAGAGGACATTTTGCAGCAAATAATGTGCGGATCTTCACAGCTCCTAACTGTAAAGGCCTTTTTGTTCATTTTTTATACATTGTAATTTCACATTTGGGTGCTGTGTCTGCTGCTTGCTTCAGCATTTTGGGGTTTCGGTCCGTAGTTTGCAGTGGAGCATTTCTTTTAAACTCCAGGCATTCCTGTAGCCAGAGTGGACATCGGCTTCATTCACTCGTATGTATTTGGGAAAGTACTTACACGAAGATCACAAATATGCTCAGTGCAGCTATCTGGTTCTGCAAGTTTAATCCGAGCCCCAGAAAGTTTCATTGTGGCCCTATGCAAATGTATTTACATAGGAATGGGTCTTGGGTCCTTTAAAGGAAGCAACAAAGTTGGAAGACTGAGGCCAACAAATAAATGAAAGTTTCTCTAAATCCATTGGATAATAGAGGCAGTGTTAAGGCTAACCACAGTGTTGAACTAAACAGAGGGATTACTCCTGGGTTTTGCATCAGTTGTTTTCTGCCGGGTGGCCTCACTTGTCAAAAAAAAAAAAAAAAAAAAAAAAAAAAAAAAAAAAAAAAAAAGAAAGAAAGAAAAAAAAAGTTTAACGGGCAAACATTCACATGGCACATTGAGAAAAGAAGTATGCTTAATTCCATCAAAGCTCAGAAATCAGTCATTAATTTATTCTAACCTCCAATTGTTGGTCATTTGTGAAACATCTGGCCTTTAAGTCATAAGAACCTAAACATAAATAGAATGTGAGTTCTCCTGAGGATGGAAGCTGGTAGTGTTAGTGTATGTACGTGAGCGTGAGCGCACGTAGGTCTGTGTATCGCGGAGGCTGCAACTGCCACTTCATTTTGGAGACTTTGAAACATATTAAAATGAATCCTTCAGTTAATTTACTCTCAAAATTAGATTATTGTTCATTTGCATCTTGGAAAAGTTCTGCCATTCAAAAGAGTCTCTTTCTTCATGGTGGGTTAACAGTTCGATATTTAGCAATCTTGCAGCTTGCTAGTCAGAAATAGTTTCTAATGAAGTTGAAATTTGAGATAGAAAATATATGAAAGCTTTCAGGAAAGACATACCCTATTTTCCATATGGCTAAGTAATTGTTATGATATTTGTTTTAAAGCTGGACTTAGACACTCCTGACTGCCCTCTAATTTGATATGGCTGGTCCCGGCGATTCTTCTGGAGGAAACTTTCATAGTAGAATGCAGTGAAGGAGATAAATAATTTTGCAGCTATAAGCACATGGCAAAGTATAGAAAATAATTCGGTCGCCCTTACTGTCGTGCAGATAACAGTCTCCAGGTTATTTGCCTCTGCTGGAAGTTGGAACCTGAGTGAAAATGAACTGAGTGTTTAAAAGGAGATTTGAAATAAAGGTGGCATCTCGGAGCTGACAAAATTCTGCCTTTTGTTAAGCTCAGAATAATGTCTGCTATTTAATTCTCAGGGTTGGAGTGTTGCTCTTAGTTGGGGAGGGAATACAGTTCTTCATGTACAGCTCAAATGTGGCAACATCTCCTATGAGGAAATGTCTTGGTTTTGACATGAGTGAAATGAGGGGCATACAGTGAAATTAGATTATAAATATTGTGGGTACATTTAGACCTGTCAGTCCACATGGCTGTGGGAGTATCCGAGAGCTTTCTGTTTTCAGGCACTTACCTTCTTGTACTTTTTTTGTTGTTTGTTTTTTAAAGACCTCTTTGGCCCGACCATTTGCTTTTCTTGCTCAGGAGAGGCTGGTTGCAGCTCTCAGGCTGTTCTGATGGTAAAGATAATGATGCTATCCAAGCGCATAACAAAAAGAAAGAATTTTGAAGGTTTTTTATAAAGCATATCTCTCTTTTACTATTTGTTTATCCTTTCCCCTTTGCTAAGTAAAGAAATCTTGAATCTGCGCTCCGTTGTGAAATTTCCCGTGTTCCAAAACTGGACCATTGTAACTCCTTTCAAGCTGGGGTTTATTCTTTCCTACCAGAAGGATATCTATGATTTTGGCAGCCTGACACACGTTATATTAAAAAAACAAACAAACAAACAAAAAAGAAGCCCAGCAAGTAAATTAGGGGTGACTTCACATAGTTTGATTCTTAGTATTTCCTTGTCCCTGCCGTAACGTGGCTGGAGGTTGGTGAAGCCAATGGGAAGCGTGTGGGAATCCGTGGGCGCTCACATGTTGCGCGGTGCGTGTACGAGCGTGCGCGTACGCCCGACCCACCAACACAATGCGTGAAAAGTCACGTTTCGACTTTGTTAAAGCACTCGTTTCCGAGGCACTGATGTCCAAAGTATTGGTAGGAGAGTGGAGATGAGAGGGGAGAGGGGGGAAAAAAAAAAAAAAAATCTCTTTAAACAGCTTGTGAAATGTAATGTTTGAAACGGTTCTTTGAGAACGTGCAGATTATGGCTTGTGTAGTGACTCTTCCCAGCTCTCTGGGAAATGAGCTGTTGACATTCTTTTGGGTCATCATCCGAGATAGGAGGGCAACCACAAGGATTTAGCAGATAAATTCATCCAAAAAGACCTTTATCCATTTCACTGCAACTTGGAAACGTTCATGTTGAATAGCAGCATTAATGTAGCCCTTTTAGCCCTTCAAAGTGAGCCTTATGTTTAAAAAAAATAAAAAAAAATTAAAAAATCAAATGACCGGAGTAATAACTCCTATAGGTCTCCTAAGAGGTAATTCATTATTTACATAATTCTGGAGCATAAACCCATCTTTGCTTCAAGAGGCTCTGAAATAGAACTGGGGATCTTATACAGTGAAAGAGTCTCTTGAATTCTAATCAAGTGGATCTGCCTCAAATTCATTTCTAGTTTATTGTAAACAGTGGAATTTAAATTAATTTCATCTTATCTTTTCTTTTGAAGAAAACTAGCAGCATGTTTAAAAGGTTTTATTTTTAAATACAGCTCAGAGTTTATTCTGTTTTTGCGGGTTTGGGGTTTTTTCACTTTTTAAACCAGGTGTCAGGCAGAATGGGCTTTGACAGCCATATGACAATTATGCATTAGCATAGGTGATGATGAGATAAATAGGAAAAAAATTACTTTTTTTTTTTTAACTTGGACTCGAATGATACTATATAGGCTGAATGTGCAGGCAAGGTTCCCACAATGCACTGTGAAAACCTAGGCTAACAACCACCCCGCTGCGTTGAAAACCCCAAAAAAAGACAAAAGCACAATGAAATAGAAAGCTTACCACCGGTAGCTTTCAAAATGACAAACTAGGCAAACTATACATCTCCACCACTCCAATTTTGTCAGAATGCTAATGAGCTTGCTCTGATCTTTACTCGGCTTCCCGTGTTTTCTACATCTTCAAGGACCACATGGCGCTAGCAAAATAAAGACAACTAAATGAGAATTTCGAATGCTTTTTGTGTTGGGACCTGGTGCCTTTCAGTTGACGCACTCGTTGAATATTCTCAACTTAAAAGCGTACAACAGGGGGCTGGGTATGAACTTTTTAGCGGGGGGAAATTTGTACAAAAGTAAATGAGTGTGATGAGGAAAATATGAGAAAAATTTCTGATTAATTTCCGCTCTATAATATCAATGACACCTTCAGCCCCTCTCATACTCCTCTAACAAGAGATGCTGATAAAAGATGAATGATTCTGTGTTGTTCACAGTGAATGTTTAGTGGTTTTTTAATAGCAGCATTCTACATAAAAGGCACCAGGAAGTACTCCGCATTAGCAGTTGAGATCACTAGTTAATAGGATGATGTCTTTTAGCTTTTGTCACAAGATTATTAGAAAGGATGGGTTTCTGTTCTCATCCCGACATACTTTAGAGTGCTTGTTGAGTACAAGTGCTAAAATACAGGTTTCTCGGTATTGTTTCGCATGCAGAGTAAAAGCCCTTTTAATGCAACACCTTTTACTTTTCTTTTTTTTTTTTTTTTTTTTTAACCAGGTGATTTTTGTCATTGATCTCTATCTGCCCCCTTTAGCTGTATTAATCACTTGGAGTGGTCTGCTTCTCAATGGGGGCTTGATGATGTATATGTGTATAGATTCACTATCAAAAATAAATCCCTTATATGCTCTGCACCTTCACAACCCTGATTATCGAGCTGTATTTACCAGCCTGTATTATACCATCTTGAATGCTCCTTACTGGAGTCGTCCAGTCTGCAATAGAAATCCACACTAGAGGAGGGAGGGGTGAGCTAGGAGGAGGCATCTTATTCCCCAAGCCAAATTTCGTCTCTTAAAAACAATTGAATTCGCAGTTCTCTTTGGAATTCCCAAAAGTAAATGCAGATTTGTATTCACCAGTGTCAGGGCTTGGGGAGGAAAATGATGAATGTTCAGTTTTGCCTGAGATGAATTTAAAAATTGGGCTTGTTACCTCTTCAAGCTCGCAAAGCAGACAGTAGGGAAAATATCTGTGCACGTACATAAAGAGAAAAAAAAAATCATGGTCTTGTCGTATTCTTGTATCTTGCCTAAATGAGAAACAATTAATACCACTGTAAGTTTCTGAATGTGTGAATGATACATATGTGACTGGTTTGGGTCTCTGCTGGCACTGCTTTGTGGGCATCCCCTCTTGGAAATACCTAGTTATTAGGAGACTGGAAGGATATTACTGATAGCAATTTGTGTTGGGCAGGAGGAAAGGTTTTTGACACGAGCAAAAAAGTTAGTGATTTTTACTGTAATGTGATAACGGTTCACAATACTATGCATTGATAGTCATTGCTTGTTTTGGAAGCAAAACAGTATTATAAAGCATTTGATAAAGTGCTTCTCTCTCCAGTGTGCAGAAACATTGACTTGCTGCCAGGGTAATGGTAGTGGGAGTTTTGACAACTCCCAAAACCCTGGGTGGAAGAAGTGCCGTGACACTATGACCAAGGTTTCATTTGGTAACAAGGTCTCAGTATGCTGACTGCGGCTTCTCTGTTGCATCCGAGTGTGACTTGACTGACCTGAAGCCCACAGAGCTATGTAGAGTTGCCTGCTTGGACATGCAATGCAAAGCCATGCATGAAAATTTGTTAATACGAATAAACTGGCACGCTGCCGAGCTGGTATTCTGACACGAGTCTTCAGAGTCCAGATCACAAGCACATACACGAATTTCTGCCCAAGTGTGCGTTCTGCAGTTGCCAGAATCATGCATTTTATGAGCAGTTGAGAACTTCTTGAGTTCTAGAGGCTTGTCAGCCTCTCTCCCCTTTCCCCTCTGTGATGTTGCCTCCACAGTGTTTGACAAACTCTTTCCAGACTCCGTCTCTTCCCTTTAACAGTTCCTGCAAAGCGATCTTGACTTGCTTTTGCTAAAGGAAGACCATCTGGCCGTACTTACCCAAACACATGGCACTTCTACATCTGAGAAACTTCCACAGAACAAACGCCAGAGTTCCTGATTCTGACCCTTTAATTCACCTCATCTCTTCGATCTTAGATCTATGCCTTGACAGGCAAAAGTTCACAGGAGGTGACCTTTCCAAGGCCAAACATGGGCACCGTGTGCGTTCAGCCTTCCCAGGCCAAGTTCATTAAATCATTAAAGCAGCTCAGCAGCAGCAGTGACCGTATTTATTTTTCTTTTCTCAAAGTAACCCACGATTGCCATTGGCTGCAAGGGCTGAGCAATAAGTCAGCCTTCTCTCCATGCACTTCCCTGGCTTTTGTAGCCTCATCATTGCCTTGAAAGAACCTGTCAACAGGTTGAAGCCAGCCTGAAGAACAGAGCCCAAGCACAGCACTGCCCACGTCGCAGGAGACTACTCTGGGAGAGCCCTAGGCACTATGAATAGACTTGCAAGCCTTCCAAAAGTCTTGCAAGACCCAACAGACACTTGCTTCTTTTAACTGATTTCCATCTTTCTTTGTGGTGTTGGAGTATAAGTGCTCTTTCATGTGGTAGGCATAGCCTTTGGCTTTATGCCTGGAAGTTGGCTTTCTCTACAATCAGTGTCTGCCTGGAAAGAGAAGCCGAGAGAAAGGCATTTCGGTCACCCCAAGGCTCCTGGCCCGTGATGCCACTGCAGTCTGCAGAGAGCACTGTTATTTTTTTCTTGATTTTCTCCCACCAGAAATACCTTTTCTGTCAAAATTCTGTCCCAGGGCTCTGGGACACCACAGCCTTGCTGAACTCACCCAGTTAGCCCTGGGAAGCTTTGGATCCCACTACAAATCTGCCCACTCCCAGTAAGAGCAGATGTTTTCATGAACACGGATACAAGGTCACATTCAATGCCATCCATCATCTCACTTCAGGCGGTTGCTTGGGTTAAATTCAGCCTTGTCCATTAACGTCCACCCCCCTTTTCCAGCTCCAAGAGAACATGTTCTGAAGGAAGGAAGGCAACATTTGGTAAAAATGGAATAATATGCTGCCTAGTAGAGCACAGTCCAGCAACTCTCAGGTAAATGGCCTCTCACTTGAGATTCTTACCCAGCTATCACTTGGCAAGTAAACAGGTAGTAAATTGATCTAAAGAGTAGTTACGAGCCATAGAGAAATTACTATCACTCGTAACAGAGCATCCAACTCTACACGTCAACCTGCAAATTAAATAGTCCATCTGCCAGACCGTCATCCCATTTCTTGGTGGACATCCAAGCAAGATCTACCATTTTTTCCATGGTCTCAAAAGTTTGAGTGTATCAGTTAATGGTCAGTGTTTTCCGGTGCTGCAAGCAAAGGTCTCATGTATATTTTTGCCAAGCCCTTGCATCTTCTAAGTTGTGCTACGTGAGAAAAATCTCCGTACAAAAAATACTAGAGGGTGGTAAAGGACAAGTGTTGGTTTTGCTCAATGTTAGGATCCCTGCAGGCACATCCTTAAGGCACCACTTTCTTACAGGAATCTCTCCAGATGTTTCAGTTGCATCTCACCTCTTGTCTGAATTCTGGGGCACAAAATTTCTTAGTTGAGATTGGTGGTCCCGCAATTAAAATATATTTGTGGTCTTTATCCAGCCCAGGCATTTTGTTTCGGTTGATCTTCTCTTCTTTTCCAGCGCCTGCTGTGTTGACTCATCATATAGCAAAAATCAGCAGTCTTTCAGGCAATTTGTCTTTTGTGGAAGTTTCGGTCCTGTGATAATTTTAGGCTGCCCAGACTGCAGGCCACAAGTGTTTTGTCTTCCTGCGAGACAGTCCCACTGCAGGTAAAAGAAGTCCTTGCACGCGCCAAGACGTGGTCAGAACCCTGACCTTCTCAAAATTTTAAATAGGCCCTCTGATTTTTTATGTTTCAAGAACCAAAGAAATTACGAGTTTCCTGCTTAATATTAAACTGATTTGATGTGTGCTTGCGATAAAGGCATTCCTTTGGTGGCGGCTCCGTTTCATTAGGGTTGCAGTACTTTGAGGGGGCTGAAGCGGAGTCAGACAATGCACTGCAATGTAACTCTGCCTGGCAGATTCTTGGCAGTCGTTACGTACCTTTATGAGACTCCATTGTGTGGACATCAATGTCTCCTTCTCGGCTGCTCCCAGACAGCAAGTTAGCGGCCGTGAATTTGCCTTTCTAATGCTCGCGTTGGTAACAGGCATTTTCCCATCCGGTTCAGGCTCAAAAACTTGTGCTAGGGTTTCATCTGCTAGCTAGCACTTCTGCACTGTCATCTATCTCTTGGTGGCTGTTCTAGTTCCTTTTCAGTGGCTTCTAATAACTGAGGAGGTCCTCAGGCACTGAAAGGAGGAAGAATTCTGGAAGAATGCTGGGCATGGTAATCCAAAATGCGAGGCTTGAAGCTCAAGGTGGAGCAGCCCATCCATTCGTGCTGTGAGGTGTCTATTGTGGGTTCTGTTTTGACACCGAGTACCTGTAAAAAGTATTTTATCCAAAGTTCTGAGTTTTTCCAATGGAGGTAACCCTCTGAAAGCAAAGGAGGGTGATTTTTCAAAAAATAGGTCTCTTTTGGGATGCCTCCGTTTCACTCAGTGTAAAATTGTGGATCACTCATTTCAAATCAGTCATTTAAAAATCTTCACCGTGGCTTTCAGTTGTGTTGGAGTCATTTTGCAGTAGGGCTTGTGTAACTCGCCATTACGAAGAATAGCTGATGTGAACATAGGCTTTTCTGCTTAAGTATTTGTTAAATTTGGTAACCTGCATTAAAAACCAGGGCTTGTCTGTGCATAAAGCTGTTCACAGTGAGCAAGATGAGAAGACTATTAAAATCAGTGGAATGTCCACTGCTGACTTGGGAGCGTTTGAGACCTTCCATCAGCCTTTGTTAGCAACGTGAGGTTGGTCAGCTAAAACACCCGGTGTTGTTTCTCATCCCTTTCAGTAAAACTGTAATTGCCTCAGTGGATCGGCCCCGCAGTCTGGTCCAGAACACTCGAATGGGACACGTACGGGTTGAACCCAGACAGGGGCAAGAAACTGTGCAGGGGCCACTTAGAGGCTAACCTGGCCCCAGGGGACATTTAATTTAACCTCTAAAAATTAAAGGTTAGCTCGTGTCCTAAAGCAGGAGGATCCAGTTCCTACCTCCCGTGGTTTTTTGTTTGTTTATTTGAATATTTATTGCTACAGCTCTGCCTTTCCATATTCAACATTCAACCTGGTTTTAATTCTTGCTGAGCTCTTAGTTTCAACATTGCCTCGTGGCGACGAGTTCTACTAGTAAATGATGAGGCTTTGAGGAAAGATCATTCTTTTTATCGGTTTTAAACACACCACCTTCAATTTCAGTGCATTTCCCCAGGTTCTTACCAGACAAGATGAGACACATCCTAGAACTATTCTTTATTTGCTATTCATGTTCTCCTTCAGGTAAACAAGCCAATCTGTCCACTTGCTCCTAATACAGAAACTTGTAAAAACTCGTCCCTATGATTGGGTGAATGCAACTTTTGGGTTTTTTTTTTTTAAAGCAGGCAAATAAAGACAGTGGGCTATGTTTTCAGAAGACCTTCCTGTTAAATTTGTGGAATTCGCTGGCGTTTGAACAGCTCTCAGTAGTCACCAAGCTTCTGTCAACTGCAAAATAGCCCAGAAAGAGGAGCAGAGCGAAATCGGCCGGTTTTTGTTGTTATTTGCCCTGCTCCAGTTCCCATGCATTGGCATTCTCCTGCTGGCCTCTTCACCCAAGTGTGTTGAGTGAAGAAAGCTTCTTCTATTCTATTTTAAAACTGTGTGTAAACATCAGCAAATGGATGAAGAATGGGCTCTGTCTTAAGTAGGTTGTTTTTCATGTAGTTGTGTTGAGGTAAATGGGGAGACATGGGAAGGTTTCTGTGTTTAACCATGACACCATGGCACACACACTACACACAGTGCAAATAAAATCTAAAAACAATTTACTGCTTAAGATGGCATAGAGAGTGATTTCTGTAAACCTGTTATTTCTTGCCAGACCGAATGGGCTGGGTTAGGATGCTGATGTAAACCCGTTCTTTTTTGTCTTCCACAGGTTGTAATTCATTTTTGCACAACAGCTAAATACATTTGCATTGAAGGATTTTTTTAAAAATATTAATCTATTGTCTTATCTTGACAGATTTATGATGGTATAAAGTGTAGAGGAGTTACTCTGTTCATCCATTTACACTGTAAACTAATCTTGTCCCTGCATGTTACTGCTTTTTCTTCCTTTTAAGTGGTATTCTCAGTGTTTTGTAGCACTTTCTTCTGTGTTTTCTTTGCAATGTACGGGTTTACTATGTTAATCCACAGTGGGTTTATCTAGTGTCTAGCTGCTCAAACGGCTTAAAAATAATGGCTCTAATGGTACATACATACAGTGGTAGCTGGCTGAGTTTGAAAGTATTTTCAGCAGGAAAGGGAAGAAAAAAACCTGTTCTTTCAAATTGATTCAGAAGGGACATTTGTTAAGATGCTTCTTATTTAAATATTTAACAAATAATTAGCTTACAGTGTAAACAAAAATCCATTTGTAAATCCCGAAGAATATGAAAGAAAATCTGTTTGTAAAAGACTGCTGGGAAGCCGTACAACATTAAAATAATCTAGTTGCTTATATTGTTCTCAAAAAATGGCAATGTATTTGTCACCATGCTTCTAATTCTTGAGTATTGTAGAAGAAAATTGACTCAAGTTGGTTTCAAATAAGAATCAGGAATACGTGTGATGAACCACAGGGGAAAGGAAAGGGGTTTGAGGTTGTGGTTTGGGTTTTGGGGTTTTTTTTGCTATCATTAAAATTCTGGCTGTCATTACTTTGGCTGTCACTGAAATTTGTTCCAGGGAGGGACAGAATTGCCAAACTTTACTCTGCAGCCTCAGTTGAATCCTGTGCAGGAGCTATCACAGCTCGGAATCGCAGCTCAGAAGCCAGTAGGAGTTTCTTGTATCTGAGGGCAGAATTTAGTGTCTTGTGCTATTTCAGGCTTGGTGTTGGGCTCGTTCCTAATCATTGAGGAGGGTTCTGGTAGATGTCAAGTGAAGAGAAGAATAGAGCACGCATCCTTCACCACTCAAGCCAGACAATGAAATTAGAAAATGGCACTGGGAGTTGATGTGAGAGAATTCCCTTGGATTCCTAGAGGAAGAATAAAACAAGAATGAATTAATTAAAAAAAAAAAAAAAGGAAGAGAAAAGAGAAGGGGGGAAAAAAGCAGAAAGGAGAGGAAAGAAAAAGAAAATAAATGAAAGAAACCCTGCCAGAACCCTCCTCAGGTTAAAGTCTGACATTAAAAACTGTATTGACTTTTCACATAAAGGCACATGTACTTACTGTTTCATCTGAGTTTCTGGTTCTGCCTTTTTCAAATCTCTTACCAAGCAGTTTGCATGCATATGATGTTTGCAGCGCTGCCCGCTCTTATTTGAAGACTGTTTTCAGAAGTCATTATTGAACTATAGGATAAAAAGGTATAAGCATAATTACGTGTTAAAGAGAATAAATATGTTCTGCTAGATAGTTAACCAGATGAGGTTAAACAAGATAAGATGAATTCTGGTCTTTTTAGAAAACTGGCAGTCTTCATTTTAAGCTACAATGTAAAGTGCTTTATCCTGAGATTAGGTATTGTGGCAGAAGCTAAAACTGCCTTTTTCCCCTAACCGTGCCAGAATACAACCTCCTTTTCTTTCTCCGCTAACAAGACTGCTTTACCACCACAGCCCACTCTAAGTAATTAAATCAATCCTTTGTACTTACCGTATTCTCCTCTAGTGACGGTACTAGATCTGATTATATGCTTCATGCATATTCAAAGTACAGCACTGACAGCTCTTTAATGAGCTCTTACTTAATCAGTACGAACAATGTTCATCTTGTTCTTTTTTTCCTCATACATTAGAGCTAGGAACAGTTGGGGAAAAAATGAAACATCCAGCATTCATTTGAAAAATATATTGTACTTTGAAAAGTGTCTAAGCTGGAGAAGTTGCATTCTGCCCTTTAAAAGTCTGATGGACAAATTGGATTACTAGTATTGGATTAAATAACAAATGGTTAGAGGAGAAATGAGAAAAGCTCGCTGTGATCACAGGCTTTAATATTTTTTGTTACTTATAAAGCTGAAGGGGTCTTTAACCAGTTATTAAAGTCAGGATTAATTTGTAATGGTCCAACTTACTAGCTTTAAAAGGGTTTTGTTGTTGTTGTTTATCAAAAACAATAGTGTAATGCATGTATTATGGAAAAAAATTTAAGTTTAAGATCTGTGGGCTATTTATAGATTTTCAGCATCTTGTACTGGCTTAGATAAGGGGTTTGCATGTGTGGGATCGATTTGTTCTTGAGCGTGGGGTTTTTTTGCTTCATTTAAATAATCTGTACGGTTTGTTGGGTTGGTTTTTTTTTCCCCGAGAACAACACATATATTTTGCCAGTTTGAATTTTCAAGCATTCGTAGCGAGTCAATTAAATACTTGTTTTACACTTGGAAAGTGGAAACAATAACCACCCCAGCAGCAGCAGCAGGGTTTTACAGCGTGAAAGTGTGTTGAAGAAAGGCTTTTTCTAAATTTTTTTATTTAAAAGTTGTGAATGTGAGTTTAGCTTGCAAATATCGCTGCAGGAAGAACACTCAGTTTTTCTTTGTTGAAAGTGTTTCGTGTGCATCCTCTCACCAAGGGGAAAAAAAAAAATGAAGTAATGCTCTAATGCTAGTGTGTTTGCTGAAGAGTTATTTAAATTTCTTATACATGGGAGTTCATCTTTATTTTGTTTGGTTGGGAAGAATCTGTTTCAGGTCCATGCACAAGAATTTAAAAGCTGATGGTCGACAAATAAAATATCAGCATCGACTACTATTAATATTGCACACATGTGTCATTTCACTGATCAAAAAGGCCTTCGCCAGGGTAAAATTGGCCTTTTTCCAAATTGCAAGCTTTTTCTCAGCTTTTTCTTTTTCGCTCTTTCTTCTTTTGTTGCTGCCCGGGGATTTGTGCCTATCGCAGCCGATATCACATGACTGGTGTCAGGGCATCACATGGGTCCAAAGCGAAGACAAAAACAGATTTAAAATTCTGTAAAAACAATCAAGACTTTGTTAATTCACTTTTAAACCAGCCTATTCTATGGATATTGCCTGTGCTTTGGTGTCAGCGTGGCTATATTAAAACAGACACCTGTACAGATCTGACTCAACAGCTCCAAGCTTTACCTAGATCTTTTCTCATTGTATGTTGCAACTAACTTTATTTAGGGGGAATGCATTCACAGAAAGAAGATCATATCTTATGTTCTTAACCTGAAATTACATGGCATGGCGGTCAAGTTCAGATCCACCACTGAGTCAAAACACCTTGGAAACGTTTGTCTCTCCCATTTCTTTTTCAAGGCTTGCAAAATTAAATGCAGCAAGAGCTTCTATTTGTAATCTTTTAGCTGGAGGTCCCAGACCACCCCAAAACTAACAAATGGATTGAAATGTTGCTGTAGCCATGGATGTCTGGTTGTGAGAATTTTGCTGGTAAAAAAATCTCCTGCCTTACGGAATAGACTAATCATTTTGCAAGGATAAAAAATAGCCATCTATCCCCTTCTTCTTGCCCTCTCCCGTAAATAAATTTCAGCTACTTGGTGCATTTCAGCGAAAGGTTGCTGATACTGATTATCATCTCCTTCTAAAGCAGACCCTGTTAGATGGACCAATACAGCAGCAAGGCCTTTGATCTGGAACTCAACAGCAAAGTGTGCTGAGCTGCTGAATAGTGTTGTGGTGTGATATTTTACGCACAGAACCAGAAGTGGAGGTCTTGGGGGAGAGCGTTTCCACATGTCAGTTTTCTTCTTTCATGGCTCTGTTGTCCAGGAGCTGGACCCTGCTGCTTTTCCTTGGAAAAAGCATCTGCTTTGGGATGCCCTGCCCTTGCTGTCTCACTGCTAGCAAATCTTGCCTAAAAGCAGCCTTTCAGGAAGCTTCATCCACTGGGCACTTCCCAGGGTGATAAATGGACACGGGTGGGTGTCTTGCATCAGGAAGAAGATGCCGTAACTTTTCCCTACTGCGTGGGTTCACCCAGTTCCACCCTAAGCTGACCCACTTCCCTGCTCTTTTCCTTCACTTGTGTGGATGCATCAAGCCCAAAGGCCACGGCAGAGGGATTCAAACAGTTTGGGGAAGGCTTGAGAGCTTCCCTTGCATGAGACAGGGCTGTCAGCTGGTGAGGATATTGTTCTCCATGGAGATCTGGGCTTGCACACTTCATTGGGGTGTGAACGTGCGTGTGGCAAGCATTTTAAACACTCCCATCCAGAAAACTAAAGTTGGGTTTTTTTAGAGCAAAACAATTTTTTTTTTGGTGTCTTTCCTGCTTTAGGTGCTAGAAATTGCTTCTTTGCTACTCAAGATCCTATGGTTCAAGTTAATGAGAGCATCCATGAGTGTGCAGCACTTTGCGTCAGAGATTTCAGAACCCTTTACAATCACCAAAGAATTAACTCCTAGTACCCTTGCAGGATCAGTACAGGTGATTATTCCTGTACATTCACATGAGGCTCTTAAACTCAAGAGATCTGCCCACATTCTCACGGGGAAGCAGTGCCAAAGCTGGGAAGAGTACTTAGAAGACCAAACTCCTTTGCCACTATTCCAGGTTTATTCCTGGTGTTAATTTTAACCCTATGAAATGCATGAGTTTTGTGGTTCACTGAGGACCATGTAGTCTTTGCTCTTCAGCTCAGCTTGAGCGATGAGAGCAGCAGGTTACTACAGAGGCACAGCCTCCACAAAGGACTTTCTCCTCATCCCCGAGCTCAGGGACAGTGGAATTTGATTCATCAGCCCTGCTATGTGGAAAGCACAGTCAGGGGCCTTCTGGGTGCTCATCTGCCTTTCCCTCACATGACCTGATGGTCCAGGGGTGGTGACATAGAATGGTGGAGAGTGTGGTGGAGCATAACGCTGCCTGCAGGTGGGCTATGGGGGGTCCTGATCCTGCCTGGGATGAATGTGGGCGAGGGAAAGACATGCTGGGGAAATACATGGGGACCCTTAGGCACCTGGACCCCAAGATTATATGTATTTGTGCAGATGCTCCCTTTGATGGCACGTTGAGGAGAGGAGCAGCTCTTTCCAACTCATCATCTGGAAGAGTGGCCAAAAGCACAGAAGCTGAGCAGGTGCCCACACCTTGGCCAAGGGTTCAGGATTACCATCTCCTCTGCAGCTGCTTTGATCCCTGCCACCTCATCCTGACTGTGCTGGGTTTGCATGGGTGGAGTGGATCTTGCCCACAGGGATTGTTTTTGTGTTTGGCGATGACCATCTTCTAGCAGGAAGGAAATTTTGTTCGTTGGGAATTTTGCAGCGATGTAGTTCATTTGTGAGAATTTAAAAGATTCGGTCCTTTTTAAAAGGTATTTATTTAGATCAGAATATCAGCATGATAAACAACACTAAAATGTATGCTGAAGAATGCTGTCAAAGATTTATTTATGAAGCAGGCAGGACTTGTAGTCCTATGATATTTTTACCATTTGAGAATATGCCTTGTCATGCTCAGTGATATTGGAGACCGATACTCCAGACCCTGAAATGAAATATGTTGCTCAGCTTATGAAATGCCACATAAGTAATGAAGTTCTTTTGACTGCAGGAAGAAACACAGAAGAAGAAGAAGCTATGATGCAGGAATGGTTCATGCTGGTTAATAAGAAGAATGCCTTAATAAGACGAATGAACCAGCTTTCTCTCCTGTAAGTACAGATGAACATATGTATTTACAAAAGGATGTATTTACCAGAATATTTACCCTTCAGATAGATGCAAAAAATTTTTTACTCCCTTCCCATTAGGCATCAAAAATAACCCCTCAAAAGTGAGCAGTGTGGGTGCGTTATACATCGAGTAACTTGGTTTTTCTCATATTTCAGACTTGAAAATGAGAAGTGTTCAATGACACAAGATTAGCCAGAGCTGTGAAAAAAAAAAAGAAATTAAAGGAATATTAAGCACTGTTGCCTTTTCGAAGGCTCAACAGTAGAATAAAACTACATTTTAGAAATGCACAAATAGACTTGGATTGTGCCTCAGATGAAACAGGTGAAGTCTGTCCAGAGGGAGGGCAAAATTTGAGTTGCTACCTGCTTTGTAGAAATCCTCAATCCCATCAGGCTGCTGAAGGGGTATTAGTGAATCAGTCCCAGTGCAGTGATACCACCGATACAGCAAAGTGAGGACTGATGAACATTTTTCAGTGGCACCATCGAGGAAGGGAGAAGAAGGTGCTGCTCGTTTTCAGAGGCGTTCTGCCCTGAGTGCTTCTTTCAATACGATGATATTTCTTTACGTAATGCCACCTAGTGTAGATGCCTGCATACTTCCCTGGGAAGAGCTTCTGCTCACCTATTTCCTGAACTTGACAGAGGATTCTGCCTTCAAAATATTAAGCTTTCTAATCCCTCGTGTAATTTTTATTGTTCATTAGGGCACAATGTATATAGAATAATACTTCCAGTGTCATATTAACTTGGCGGATAGGTTGATGCTGGAATTTGTTCCTTAGATCCAGGGGTATGTTTTATACTTAGGACATTCCACAAGAGCCGCTCCGAAGATGAATATGAAGTAATTGCATCCTGTAGCACAATGGAGTTAAACTGACGGCATTAAAGCTGATGTTACATAAAATGAAAGGGCCCCATTACTGAATAGGCCACCTGAGCCAGGTTTTAAGTTTGTGTATCATTTGTTTGGAGTAGCTTAAAGTTAAAGAGAAAAGTCAGTGGCGAGTCCTGAAATCAATGTAAGTTAAAGGTGCTTTTAAGTGTTTAATGATTTAGTAATTAACATATTGATGAACATTTGCAACTTGCCTAGGGAAAAAGAACATGACCTAGAAAGGCGCTACGAGCTGCTGAACCGGGAGCTAAGAGCGATGCTTGCCATTGAAGGTAAGAGCAGTGCTGGGTACTGGGCAGGGGGAGATGCTCACTGCTGGAGGTGGCTACCTGAAAGTAACCAAAGGTGGAGGCTTCTCTGAAGCCCGTTAATAATGCTGATATTCACATCCCTTCGAGCAATAGCGCACAGCAAATGCACTGAGTCCACAATCCCATTCTTAAGTTTTATTTGGGAGGAGAAAAATGAAAGGCGAAGATACTGGACCAAGAAGTGTGGTCTCACTGGAATAAACTTTGAAAACAAAGTACTGAGGAGGTATAGAGGATGTGTCAGGGGTTTACTATTTTTGTGTTGTAGTAATGCTGACTTGGCTCTCCTACGGCATTAAAAAGGAAGGGATGACCCACGGAAGGGACCCTCCTTCCTTGTAGTGTTTAATGGTTCAGACCTGTTTCACAGTATCTCACTGGGGGAGGGGGGGGGGAAAGGTCTTATTTGTTTTGGTGGTAAAAGACTGTGTTTGTCAAGTAAATATTTCATCAGGAGCACCACCAGGATTAGTGCAATCCTTTGCACAGATTTTCTGCCTTCTCTGCGACTCTCCCCGGTTTAGTCACCTTACCTGAGTGAAGGTAACACTCAGAGGGGAGATTGACATGGGATAAATGAAACAATTGCATCCTTTCCATAGGGCTTTCCAGTGAATTGTACAATAATCCTGGGGATGATTCATAATAAAAAATAAACATCCAGATAGCTTAAACCTTTGCTTGCATTATTTTCTTATTTAAATATCTTAAGTGTTTTCTGATGCTGCCCCGCTTATACCTCTCAGTCACAAATGCTGCCTTATAGTTCAAAGATGTTTGCTTTAAAGTTAATCCTTTGGGCTCTGTAAAATGGACCTTTTGTCTAATCAATGCAAATTGATTTTGCTATTCTGTATTGACCTCTCAACCCTTTGACTGTCCATGGTAATTTCTTTCTTCACCTGATAAGGTACCTGATCCATAATAAATCAATTCTAATTAGTTTGGAGACTTCACTGGGAGCATAAGTTTGTTGGAAAAAAGCGGCAGGTTTCAGGTAGCTTTATGTATATCTCTCCATCTGTGGTTATATTTTTTGCATAAGGCTATGTTCACTGTATTCTTGGGTAATCTCAAGTCATAAATATATACATTGCTTTCTGCAGAGACAAGCCAGATTAATTTGGAATCGTACTGATGAAATGTTTAAAACAGAAAGTAATCTAAAACTAGTGAGGAGCTAAGAGATACTGTATTTAAATACTGAATTTCAGTGTTTAATTGCCTCATAAATATATACTTCCTTGGAATGTCCTAGTGGCAGCCTTTGAATGTCTAGCAGTCTGTGCCCTTCAGAGCTTGTCTTGAACAAAAATCTATCTTTTTTTAATTTCTTTTCATAAGTTCATAGATGCCCAAACTCAAAAAAATCATCTTTTTTCCCCTCTCTTTCTCTTTTTCTTTTCTTTTTTTCAATTGCTACTTCTACGTATGATATGTTAAACAGAGGTTTAGGAAGCAAACATGAGTGGTGGAGAATTTTGGGAGGTTATTTATTTATGTTTTTATTTATGCAACAAAGTCCTCATTTAGCATTTTAGCTCTCAATAGGATTATTAGTCTCCTAGAACTTTTATCAGCTCTCTGCTTTTACCTAAAAAAAACATATTAAAGGAGAAACCCTTCCGAGAAAGTGCCTGTGAAAACTTAAAATACACATTTGTGACGTCTCGCCTCTCGGTGTGCGCATCATTGCTGTATCACTTTCTGTGCTCGTAAGATGCAAAGGTGCGTGGGTTTTTTTGTAAACCACCCCATTTATAATATGATTTCCCCAAAGAAGCACGGGCTGCCTCAACAGCCCTGCACTGTCTGCTCCGAAGCCATTTAGCCGATTGCTAATGAGTGCTTGGCTTCCTTCAAAGAGTTGGAAAGGCAGAGCTCACTTTTGCCAGCCCCGATTCCAGACCTGAAGTACATGGGCAGGGAAAAAAAAAACAAGTACCTATATATATAT
>VWZG01000210.1:254497-356548 GCA_013396735.1 Grallaria varia
TCTTGTTTTTTTTTTTTTTTTTTTTTTTCTGCGGGACTTTGAAGAAACCTGCCCGGCTTTTAGCATGATGTCTTACCTCAAACAGCCCCCTTACGGCATGAACGGGCTGGGGCTGACGGGCCCCGCCATGGACCTGCTGCATCCCTCCGTGGGGTACCCAGGTGAGTGCCCTGGGCCGCCCCCCCGGCCCGCTCCAGCCATCCTCCGGCAAGTGGAAGGGCTGAAGTTCTGTCCCGGGTGGGTTTGGAGGAGCCGGTGGGGCCGTACGGTTTGGGCTGGGCTGTGGGGTGGGGTCCCCCCTTTGCCTGCACTCTTGACTGGGGAGAATGGGGTCTAACTGAGTTTCTGCCCCAGCTGATGGGGTTTCTTCTTTCTCGTGGGGATTTTTAAGGATAAAAAAGTTTCAAATTTAAAAAAAAAAANATTTAAATTTTAAAAAAAAAAAAAAAAAAAAAAGGTAGATTGATTTCGACACAACGAAATCTCCCCGTAGCTCCCGCTGGAGCCAGGCCTGACCCTTGCCAACCCTGTGCCCCATTCCCTGCCCGCGGCGTGATGGGGTCCGGCAGCCGTGGGGCTGCGGGGGCGCCGCCGTTCTTTGGGCTCAGCAGCGGGTGGGGGGCACCTCAGGGCCCTGCCCCGGGGGTGCCGCCGTGCCAGGGGGGCGCGGGAGGTGCGTGGGGACCCGGCGTGACCAGCGTGGCCGTTCTCATCCCCCAGCCACCCCACGGAAGCAGCGGCGGGAGCGCACCACCTTCACCCGCTCGCAGCTGGACGTGCTGGAGGCGCTCTTTGCCAAGACCCGCTACCCCGACATCTTCATGCGGGAGGAAGTCGCCCTGAAGATCAACCTGCCCGAATCCCGAGTCCAGGTACCGGCGTGCGGGGGGGAATCCCGCACCGCTCCGGGCTGGGGGGTTGCGGGGCCCAGCTCAGACCGGGTGCTCCGTCCACACTCATCCCCGTCTCCTCGGGACACGGATGCGCGTGGGCTCCTCTCCACTCGTTTGTCCAATTCAGCCAAAGTGGAAGGGCGCTCATTTCTACTCCTATTTTTTATGTTCTTGTTTTAATTTCATTTTTACTAGTATTTTTTTCTGTCACCCTCCGCCTGCCTCAGAGCAGGGCAGCCTCGCTGTCTGAGCGCTTCCCAGAAGTGCTTCCTCTGGGCGCTGCTCCCCAGCGGGATGGGATGTGCAGGCAGCGCCCAGCGCAGGATCCGTCCAACCCCTATTTTGTCACCGTGCCAGGGATGTGCACGAGCTGGGACACCCCAGCCGCTGCCCTTGGTCACCTTTGCCTTTGGCAGGATGTGGGGTGGCCTGGGCGCCAGACGGGGGTGTTTTGGTGCTTTTGTGGTTGTTTTTTTTGGGGGGATGCGCGGGGCGTGCAGCGCTAATGGCAGGCGGTGGGATGCTCTGAGAACCTGGTGCCAGGGTGGGGCTGGTTGGTTGGGCGCTCGCAGGGTGAGAAGCCCCCTGCGCTGCCCTCCCACCCCTCCTTGCTGCCCCGCGGCCCGTTTTTCTCGCTCCAGGTGTGGTTCAAGAACCGCCGCGCCAAGTGCCGGCAGCAGCAGCAGAGCGGCGGCGGGGCCAAGAGCCGGCCGGCCAAGAAGAAATCCTCGCCGGCCCGTGAGAGCTCCGGTTCCGAGAGCAGCGGGCAGTTCACGCCGCCGGCAGCGGCCTCCAGCTCGGCCTCCTCGTCCTCCTCCAGCTCGGCCTCCTCCGCCCCGGTGGGCGCCCCGGCATCGCTCAGCACCCCGGCGTCGTCCATCTGGAGCCCGGCTTCCATCTCTCCCGGCGCGGCGCCCGCGGGGGTGACGGTGCCCGAGCCGCTGCCCCCGGCCGCAGCGTCCTGCATGCAGAGAGCCGGCCCCGCCGCCCCCGCCGCCTCCGCCAGCTACCCCGTGTCCTACAGCCAAGGCGGGGGCTACGGGCAGGGTTACCCCGCGCCGCCCTCCTCGTCCTACTTCGGGGGCGTGGATTGCAGCTCCTACCTGGCGCCCATGCACTCCCACCACCACCCGCACCAGCTGAGCCCCATGGGGCCCTCCTCGGTGCCGGGCCACCACCACCACCACCCGCTGAGCCAGAGCTCGGGCCACCACCACCACCATCACCACCACCACCACCACCAGGGTTACGGCGGCACGGGGCTGCCCTTCAACTCCTCCGACTGCCTGGACTACAAGGAGCCCGCAGCCGCCGCCGCCGCCGCCTCCTGGAAGCTCAACTTTAACTCCCCCGACTGCCTCGACTACAAGGACCAGGCGTCCTGGCGCTTCCAGGTCTTGTGAGGGAGGGCCGGCCACCGTCGCCCCCCACAAGATGCCACTGACCCCTCACCAGGGGTGTCCCCGCCGCCTCCCGGGCAGGACTCCTGGCTCTTCTTCCTCCTGCTCCTCCTCCTCCTCCCTCTCCGTTAGCAGTGGCGATGCCCTGGGGAGGTCCGGCCGCCCCCCATCTCTACTGACTGATATTTATTTGCTTCCCGCACCGCTCCACCAGGTTTATTATAATTATTATTTTTTTAAAACGCGACAGAAGAGGAGTTTTTAAAAAACCAAATAATAATAAATTAAACAGCCTAGCGTCTCTCCCCTGCTGCCCCCTCCCCGGGCAGAGGCGCAGGCTGGCTCCTGCCCTGCCGGTGTCCCCCCAGCCCCCGGCTTTGTGCGGGGACCCTCAGCCTCTGCCGGGGTGGAAGCCCCGGGTCCTTTCGAGCCTCTTGCCGCGGGGAGCGATGTAAATACTCGGTCCGTTCCAGTGACCGCGATTATTTTCAGTCGACGCTGTTTGGGTTGGCGTTTATCTAGAGTCTTAACACGGAACGGAACGGAAAAACGAACGAAGGAACAAACAAACAAGCAAACAAACAAACAATCTTTTTAAATTTCGATTTTCTTCCCTAAAAACGAATCTTTTTTTTCCCCGTCGCGTGTCCTCCGTCCATCCTCGAGGGCTCTGCACAAGCTTGGCTGTGCCGTCCTGGGGCAGGGAGGGGGCGGCTGCCATGGGGGGGTGCCCAGAGGGGAAGCAAAGGGGGAAGGAAAGGCTGCCCAGCTGACCCGCAACCCACAGACCAAAAAAAAATAAAAACAAAAAAACCCCAAAACTTTTGGAAAAAAATAATAAAAAGGAAAGAAAACAGCTGGAAAAAAAAAAAAAAGTTTGGGTTTATTTTTTGGGGGGAGAGGGTCGCAGGGGCAAGCGGCTCTGCTTTGGGGCCGAGGGCGGGAGCGCACGGCTTTTCGAGGGGTGTTTTTTTGGTTCGGTTTTCGTTTTGGTTTTGTCGAGCCCCTGGTGTGGGTCGGGCCGGAGCGGCGGGTCGGGGCTGCGGCCCCGCGGGGTCTGCCCCGCGTGGATGGGGCTCTCCGGCAGCGGGGACAGGGACCGTGTTAAGTGTGATTTTTGATGCCGTAACCCCACGCTTACCCCTTCGACTGTAAGGCAACCCCCCCCACCCTTTCTTCTCCTCCACCCCAATAAAATCTAAACTAATAAATGCAGCGGTGTCCTGTCCTCCTTCCTCCCGCCCGCCTCCTCTTCCTCATGGAGCTTTCCTGGGGAGAGCGAAGCGCTGGGAATTATTTCCCGGGGTGGGTCCCAGCACGATGAGGGGGGTGTGTGATGAGTTCGCGAGTGCTCTGGAGGGGGACCCACTGCCACTTCTGCAGGTGCGGGCTGGGGACTCAGTCTTACCTTAATTGACGCTTAATTGGTTTATTTCTAATTATTTCTTGCTGCGCCGTGGTGCCGGCGGGACACACGGGATGTGCAAACGCTGGCTGGAACAGCAATGCCCCCTAACTTCGGGACCCAGGGGCAGGCCCGAGTGCTCGTGGGGTGCGGGGCCCTCTCGGATACCCAGCCCCGCAGCCAGCCGTGTGCCCGCTGTGCGGGGAGGGGTGTCCGGCGCCTTCCAGCCCTGGCTCGCCGCCGCTCCGTCCGCAGCCTCTGCCCGCTGCGATCCAGCCGGGAGAGACGGGGGGGTGAATTATTTCTCGTGACAACCGCCTTCTTTTTTTATTATTGTTTTTCCCCCCAAAAAACCCCTTTCCTGCAGTTGTTGGAAGCCGTCAGCTGGTGCTGGGGCTGTCCCCGCTTGCACAGGACTTGGGGCCGAGGGCAGCAGCGGGGCCACTGCTACCCTGCTTTGGGCCATTGATATCAAGCGCTGCTAGGGGGGCATCCCATCCTCCTCCCTGTGCCCCCATCCCCGGTGTCCCCAAGGAACCCCGGGGACCGTGGTGGGGTGAGGGGTGTCAAGGCAATGACGTGCTCCTTGTGGCCACTGTGGGGAGGGTTTCACAGCCCCCCCTCCCTCCCCGGCATCCTGGTGGATGCGAACGAGCGGGGCTGGCAGGGATTCTGCTGCTGCTGCTGCTCCTGCTGCTCAGGGGGGGAAATCAGTGGGGTCAGCCCCGGGTGCCACTCGTGTCGTGGCCATGGCAGAGCCCTGTGGCAGGGGGTGGCCTCCTGCGCCCCACGGGGAGACGGGAAGTGATGGGAGGGGACAGGAGGAGCTGAGTCAGTTTTAGGGGATTTTTCTTCAAGTGGTTCTTTTCCTGGTCCTCACCCTCTGTGCATATATATATATGTGTATGTATGCATATATTTGAGTATTTATTTTTTAAAATGTATCTATACCTATAAAATAATTGCTCTCTTCTGCAAGCACAGGTAAGACACTCATCCCACCAAAGTGTGGCTGTACAAGCAGTTTGAGGGAGGGCCGGGCATGCTGGGACCAGTGCAGCAGCCCATGCATCCCCAAGCCCTTCTTTTAAAGGGGCAAATATTAATGCAGACCTCCTGGGACTGAAAAAACCCACATTAAAACCTTTTGTGCTGGGCACAAAATGAACCAGAATTGCCCTCCCAGATTTAAAGGGCACCTGAGACAAGAGCCAGCAGGTGTGTAACACACACTGCCTCAAACAGACACTTTCCATCTTCTTCAGACAAAAATAATGCACACTTCTTCATCCTTGTAAACTGTGTTCCAATATAGCTCTGTAAATCACTGAGGCTGAGAGACACAGCCAAGAGAGGAGACTCAATTTTGGTTTTGGTGACGTGGTCCTAAACCTCTTCATCCAGTGCCCCACAGCGGGCCTGGGGTCTGCTTTGGGATTTGGGACTCCAAGGGATGCTTGTCTGCCCCCTCAGCAGCACCCTGTGCCACTGGCCAGTGGCTTGTCCAGCAACTCCCACACTGGAATCTGGGCATTTTCCTGTCCCACTCACACAAATGCAGAGCCCGGTGTTGAAAGTGGCTGCTGAGCCCAGCTGGCAGTGGTGGCGCAGAGGTGACGTGGACCAGATCACATCAAATCCTGGCTTTGCCCTCAATGCTCGGCTTCTTTTTTGTTACTATTTTTTTTTGCAGCTGGGAGGGCAAGACATGACTTGTGCATGTTGGTGGGTGAGCGTGGAAGGGTCATACCCGGGTTTGGGGGGGGATCCCTGGCACCCTCCCTGTTCTGCCAGCCTGAGCAAGGGAGCAAACTTCTCCCACGGCGGGCTTCCTCGAGGCTTGAGCAGGCACAGCCACCTGAGCATGAGTCATGGCAGGTACAGTGGCACGGTGCCGTGGCACTCACTGCCTGGTGCCCGGCTCCAGCAGGATTGCCAAACTTTTTAGGGCAACCTGGTTCTGAGACAGCTGCTGGGGTGGCTCGTGCCTCACCTCTCAAGCAAGAAGACTGCTGCGTGCATGGCTGCTGTAATTATTACTATTTTTTTATTAAAATAGCATTTGCTGCTGGACCGTGGCACTGCCAGTGGCCCAGGGGTACAGCCACAGGGTCGAGATGTGCTGTGTTACTTGGCATGAGCTGTGAAGCTCCAAGTGCCAGCAGCTGCCTCTGCTCCAAAGGCACGTGGCACACTCCTGTCCATAAGTGAAGGGCCAGGATTTGGGGAGAAGGCCAGAAGGGAGAACACTCCCCAGCTAGGGCTGTCATTAACATTCATGCTTGGTGCTTCCTGGACCTGGAATAATTGATGACCGATTTGCTGTTATTGGGGTATTTGCTCGGAGCTGAGTCCCTGCTGGGGCAGCTTTGCTGTTAAACCCCCTGCGTGTGGCACAGAACTGTGACAGGTGATGGTGGGAACACTCTTAGTGCTCCAGAGGTGGGCAGAGGCTGCTGCTGCTGGCTGGGGCGACCAACTCCTCTTTTTGGGTGCAGGACGTGCTTTGGGAATGCAAATTGTTATGGTCAAGTGTGAATTAAATTATTAAAAATGATAACTAGTTTCAGAAGTCGTGCCCACTAATATGACTTATTACAGTTATTCTGCAGACGGCCCCTCTGGCAGGGCCCAGAGAAAACAGGCGATTACAGCTGAGTAAGGAGCCCTCGGTCTGTGGTTTTCCCCGTGCTGACCTCGGTGTTAGCCAGTCGCTGCTAATTCATGCACTCCGAGTAGCAGTTACTGTGCATAAAATCCCACGTCGGTTCCAAACCTGTTTCGATTTTGTCAATAAAAGCCTGCGGGTGTACACCCCAGCTGAGGAAGCTGCTGCACCCCAGCGCTCTTCTTTCGTGTCGTACAGTCGAGCACAAAACGCTGTGGGGAAGGAGGAGGGTGAAAATGGTCACAGGGCTGAAGCCTAAAGGAAAACACACGCCTGTTTCCAGTTCAATCTCTATTCAACACTAATTTTTTTTTTTTTTTCCCAGGACAGACAGGACTTTTCCAAGAAAGCCATGAGAGGATTTTTTTATTTTTATGAAAAACTGTAATTTTAGGAAACAGCATACTGGACCTTATGTACATTTCTAGTATCACTTCCTGTATATTTTTAAGCTGAAATCCTCTTAGCATGCAAAGTAAATAGATTATGATATACTGAAGGATTAAGAATCACTGTCTGGTGTCAGATTAATCCCTCATATAGACCATCACTTGTACTGACAGAAATATGGCTGCAATTCAGCAAAAGAGCTGTATGGCAAGGCAAGGTGCCTCATCCTCCCTTACGCAGGACAAGCCTCCCCATCACTGTGGCCCATCGCTGTGTTCTTCAGAAATTAAATTTCCATCTCTGGGACATTAAAAGGCGCATTCCCCTGCAAGCACTGAGCAAAGCATGGCTGTCACCGTCACGGCTCTGCGTGGGGAGGTGATGCCTGCTCTGTCTCAAAGCTCTCCTTATTTATTTTTATTCTGTTGGGTGCACAAAACCCTATGTATTGCAGCTCCTTTGCTCCCTTCAAACCCCAAACCAAAGTGTCTCCCTTGATTATACTCGTGGAAAGGTACCAATTAGGATGAAGGGCTGAAATGGTGCAACCAAAGTCACCCACTGGGCAGCAGAATTTTGACTCCCAGGGGAAAACGGCTGGTGACAGCAAGGCCAAATATTTTATTTGGGTAAATACAGAATTTTTGTTACCAAAATACTTCTAATGGCTTGTGAGTTTTGTTTGGTTGTTTTTTGGTTTTTTTTTAAATTGTGCTTTTATTTTCAGTCCATCGTACAGATTTATTCACCACATAAAACCAATTTCAAGAAGCTCACTGGCTTTGGGTTGCAATCACCCAATGCTTCCCCAAAAAGCTCAAGATTAATCCACACGTGTGCCTGTCGTTGAGTACAAAAAAATCAGGGTCCATACACTCTGTGCTTGATGAAATGGTGGGAAGACAGACCCCCGATGATGCTCATCCTTCTCTTCACTGCCAGAAAAAAAAATACAGAGGGCTGAAACAGGTTACGTTACCTTCTCAGTGCCTTTTTTCTTTGTGGTTAGAGGAGGCAGATTAAAATCTGGACTCCAATGGAATGATGTTTAAGAGGCTCCGCATCTTTTTTTCAAGGCAAAATAATGGTTATTCAACTAAGATGATATATCTAGATACGAAAATTGAGAGCATTCTTTGAAAAATGCTGCCGACTGTGAAAGGCTGCTCTTTCACAGAGGTATCCTGAGTGAAGATCTTATCTGCTGGTATCTCAATAGGACGGTTTTCAGAGCCTTAAGTGGAAATTTAAATCTGCTTCCAAGTGAAGATTGTAAAAACATATAATGCATAGGGAATTGCAGACTTCCTCCTGAAAAGCTTATGGATTCATCCAAGAAACCCCCCAAAAGTTCTCAGCATTGAGTTTTAGAGTAAATGGGGATCTGCAATTACGCGTTTTTTTGACGTCTGTGAACAACATGATGAAAATGTCACCAAGCTGCCCTCCACAAGCACACACTTTGTGCATGGACACGTTCGTGTGAACTGAGAAATAATCTGGAGGTCTAAGGGCAGGATACTTTCTAAGCCTGTTGTCTTGTAATCTGTTAGTGGTCAGATCCAGGGCTTGGCTGGAAGTTCTCCGAAGGACTTCCTGTGAACTTCACCACCTCTTCTCTGCAGTGGGAGCTCAGTCACACCAACCCAAAGTGCACAATTTGGAGAGATCCGCTGTCTCCGGTCTCCTGTGGGGGAAAGACAGGCAGGATCAGGCAGGCTGCAGGGACAGGCAATGAGGGATGGAAACACGGGTAACAGGAATACCATCCCAACCCAAGGAGAAGAGACAACTGCTGACACTATCCCAAACTGGCCTGGGAATGAAGGATGCAGTCCTGAAGTGATGGAGCTTGCCTTGTGGTTCAAGGTAAGGCATCTCTCAAACTTTTCTAAGCCCCTTCACCACTCCCCACCCCTGCTGCTCCTGGGAAAAACGGGCAGCAGCTCCAGCTATGGCCCCCAGTGTCCCCTGGGATGTGAGGGGCTGGGAGCTGAGGCTCCCACCTGCCTTTTAGACCCCTTACCTGGCGCCTGGGAGGTTACTGGTGAAAGTGGAACTTCGGATTTTTGTTACCTTTTAATTAAAACACACCATGAACAGCACAAGGCTGGGTTAGCGCCAGCGGCTTGCCAGCCGGGTTCTCAAAGTTACGTGGGGATGGCATTTTGCATTCCTCAGACGATGCAAATATGTGATTTAGGCACAAATCCCCGTCCTGCACTGAGGGTGGAAACCCCAGCCCTCTGGTTTTGCAAAGGCCATGACAATGGGGAGAATGTGTGCCACAGATAGAGGTTATTTCATAACAGGGGCCAGCGTGCCTGCGAAATGCATGAAATGCTTTGCCTTGGAAAGCGATGCAGTCTAGTGAGTCATTGCTTTCTTTTGAATTACAGATGAGTAGCCAGCCCTTCAAGATGCAAAGAAGAAAACTAGGTGTGGAGCTGGAAACAAAGGGAAACGTGTGTTTGTCCTGTCTCGGAGGGTAAAACACACCGGTTGGCGTGGGAAGAGAGGGTGGGCTTGGCCCCAGGACGTGGCTGTCAGGGCTGTGTCAGGCTGCGGGAGCACGGATGAGGGCAGACAGGACTCATGTGAGTGACTCCCTGGCTCCTTGGCATCAAGAAAGATGAAAAAAAAATCCCCTTAACTCTTGAAGCTTCATAAGGAACCTTTACCAGAGCAGCAGCTCCATCTCATGGCATGTGCATTTCACCACAGAGATAGAGATCTCCCTACGAAACAGCATTCCCTCCTCCAACCTCCTCCCTACGTCAGCACGGAGGGAGCAGTAGAAGTGCAACAGCTCCAAACAAGCACTGTGTGGACATTGAGCTCCCAACCCATTTCTTGGCTCTTCCTTGCAGGGAGACGGTGAGAGGTGGCCATGCCACAATACGACCCCTTGGTAATTCTCAGAGGTAATTTGAAGATGACAAGAAAGTGTCCCCACTGCTCCACTCAAGCCAGTGTTTGCATCCCAGACTCCACCAGGCTATTCCAGTGTGGAAACTTGAAATGCTGCTTCACCACTGAGACTTCTGAGCCCTCTTCAAGGAGGTTTTGAGGTGCCTTACTTGGTAGCAGTCCTCATGGTGGGGCTGTGTGTATGTGCCTTGTGGGCTCTCCTTGCTCTCTGAATGACACTTGTCGGAGGCTACAAAAAACCAGGATTTATTTTTTTTTCAGTAAAGCCTCGAGGAACATCAGCGGCTGAAGGTGAGGAAGGGGTGGCTCTATGTCCCTAGGGCTGTGTCAGGGCCTGATGTGGAGAGGTTTCTGCTGGGGCTTCCTCTGGGCACCAAGACACCAGCTGGGAAGGTGAATGCAGGCTGGGAAAAAACCCTGCACCGTGTTTGACCGTACAGAGTTCAAGGCTGTTCGGGCAGGTCCCTGTAGTTCAAGGCTCAGGGTCCTGAACACATCAGGTAGATATCTCACCTGGGGTTTGTGATTTGTGATTTCTGCCTCTGTCTGAGGAGAGGTGACCAAGAACTCAGCTCTGCAGACCTACCTACTTGCTTTTTTAAAAAAATACTTATAAAAAAAATCCTCTTTACAGACCGCTCTGATCACACTAAAGAAGACTCACTCGGCAGTGTCGCGTGGAAAGTCTGTGATGCGGCATTGAGCTTGTAGAGGTATTTAGTGTTAATCAAAGGCTGAAGAGCGGTAATGACTGGAAGCCTCTCCTGATATTTGCATCTTTTCTGATGTACCACCCTGGCAATAAAAGGCTCCATAATAATTTGATGAGAATTGATTTTTATAGCGCAGGAAAAGGGGCGTCCAGGAACAGGGGAGGCCAGCGCTGCAGTGCTGCTCCCTATGGCGATGAGCCGCCAGTCATCCAGAGAAGGAAAACATGAATATCCTGACAGAAGAGCATCTACTTGTGCCCTGGAGAGCTCAGATCGTGGGGCTTTGCATGGTAATGACGTGGTCCCGCTCCGGCAGGTGAAGGGAGGAGCGGTACGGGAAGGCACACCCTGTAATTGAAAAGCCACTAAGTCACCTCAGACCTGCAGGGATAGCAGGATGGAGGCAGTGGTTTGCTCTGTCTCCACAGGTCTGAGGCAGAACGGAGGATCCTTTCACTTTTTCTGGAGTGGGAAATCCAGAGAAACCTCTTCCCCGTGCTGCTGCGGTGCTCCCAGGAGGCTACGCTTTTTCTCCTGGGGATTATTCTCAAGGGCACGATGAAAGTGGGAAAGGACAAGAGTGGGAAAGAGGAATAAGTGAAGGAGCCAAGGGAAATTATTTTAAACACCTGTTTTTTTCAGATGAAGACTGCCCGATTCCAGGCTGCAGGAATGACTCCTCCTCCTTTTCACTCGAAATGCCTTGTTTCCCTTGAACAGCATCACAGAAAACTATTCTGGCTGATAGGTATTCAGCTGAGTGGTGATACAGGAAAGCAACCATTTGGTAGCCATAAGGCACCATTGGCTTCAGCATCTTAAATTGCCATATATAAGAGCAGTCTCTGGTCCAGAAATAAGACAGCAGATAAGATTAGTGTTTCCCAAAGGGTCTTGTTTGTACCAAGGTAGGTGACCAGGGTGTTTGGAGCCTTGGTTTTGCTTCTCTAAGTGTGGGTGCTGCTAAATGGAGACCCTTTGAACTAACCTACAGAGTTTGCTCAATATTATCAAATCGCAGAGTAACACAGGAGAGACCTCTGGGATGACCTGCTCAGAGCAGCAAGACTAGGCTGGGTCTCAAGTGGGACAGTCCTCCAGGCTACCCCAATTTCATCTCCAGTCTTTCCTGGAAGACAGGACTCAACATGAACATCAAATCCCGACCACCCTAAATACTGTGGATGGGATGCTCAGCTTCTCATTTGCTTCAGTGCTGTAGCTTGAGGAGCCCTACCCAAGCAAGCCATGCACAGGGTAAGAAAAGCTGCATGTTATCCTCACTCCTCTGGCATCTACCTACACTGTCCCCACCTTTGTCCTCTGTGGTGGTGATCCTCTGGCCAGCACTGGTCCCAAACTTGGCAAAGCTGGTTTGCACTCATCCTGCTTGTGAGCTGAGACCACCGCGGCAGCCCTCGCCCGTCATCGCCCTCTCACTGAGGGGCTGCAGGTGGGACACGTGCAGCCCGTGCTGGTGTAAAGCCACGGGCACTGCTGGAGGGACTCGGGTGGCCCCCGCGGCAGCGCAGTCCTGCCTCTGAGCCACTTCTCGCGTGCTGTAGGGCTAATGAGTTCCTCCAGAAACAAATCTTGTTCAACAGCTTGAGCGCCGCTTGGCTGTGTGACAGCCAGCTGCTCTGGCAGGTCACTGGGAACAGTTTGTTGCATGATCTTTACAGTTTCAGGGAGGAGAAGCTTCCTCATAGCTGAGAGAGCAGTGAGCGAGGAAGACACGCGCTACGGTGCCCCTACAAAGCAGAGGGCCCGTATGAGATACATCCCCACCGAGGTCTCTGTGGCCATTTGTGCTGGCAATAGGTCACTTCTGGCTCCAACAAACTGGCAAAGGAGGGCAAAGCCAACATTTCGTCTCGCAGCCGCAGGGATCTTCCTGCAGAATTGCCTGTGCAAGAAGGGCCAGGTTTTGGGTGTGCTCCCCTTGGGTGGCACCAAGCCCAGTATTGTGCGAGCTCCCGCTGAAGCAACGTGAGGGAAGTGGTGGCAGGGGGATGCCAGCCCAGGGAAGCTGGAGGGTGACAGTGGGACCTCAGGAATGAGCTGCCCATCAATGTGCTGGTGCAGCAGGCTGGTGGTGGTGTTCAGGTGAAGGGCTGCTGCCTCTCTTCCCTTGATCCAGAGCAGCTCTGATGGAGGTGCCCCGTTTCCCTGTGCACAAGCAGCTCTGTGATGTGTGCTGAAATCAAGACAATTCCACCCAGGTCACAGAGGTCACACTTTGACCCACCAGCTTTTAGTAATAGTGGCCACTCAGCTTCAGTGACTTTTCAGAACCAAGGAATACTTCAACCACTCCCTTGGATAAATCCTTAATGATGTGATGGCAAAGCTTTCTTGTGTGTATCACTCTCATTATATATATTATATACCCCTGTATGTTTGGGCTCATGGATTTTATTGTTCTAGTCCAGAGCTTTCAAATTAACTTCTCAGTTTCTTAATTCAACTGCTGACATGAAGGCAAGGAGCACCTTCCACACAGCTCGGGGAAGGAGCAGTTAACTGGTGGCTAACCCAGCTGCAAGCCCAGGGATCCCACCGATGTCTCCAGACCATCACTGCTGCTGTATTTAACTTTAGTCTGTATCTCGAGGCCACGAAAATCATCCAAAGCCCAACAGGGACATGCTTCGAGGATGAGGATTTCCCACAGTTGCGACTCCAGCGTGGTGAACTCTGGCACCTGGTCCCCAGCCTTTCCCCATCCTCCACCCAGGGAAAATGCGCAAGGGCCCGCAGGAGGCTGCAGAGGTGGGGCTGGCGTGTGTTCTTCTCCAGTGCTTCAGGACTGGTAGAACAGCTCTTAGAGCACAATTTTACTTGGCACAGGCTGGTTTTGTAATGAAAGAAATAAATAAGTGCCATCCTGCTCCGCTGGGAGGTTGAAGAGCTTCCTTTCTTTTTTTTTTTTTTTAATGATCTGTTTGCACCGAGGCCAAATGCTGAATACTTTGGCCTCAAAACCAGAAGTTTAAATGAGAACTGTAATTGGGAGGAAGCTAAAACTTGGGCACTGTTGTGCCTTCGTCCACGTTGCCATGAAATTTATTTTATTATTTGTTATATTTTAAAATTTTAATTCATTTTTTGCTTTAAAGTAGATCTGAAGGAGTGTGTTGGTGCCGCTGACACATCAGCTCTGGAGACAGGCTCCATATATGTGCTCTGTATGCACCCCCACCAAAACCCAACCACCTGGGATACCAAACCAGGTCAGGAGGGAATGCCCCCATGGGAGACAACTGTAGCTGAAGGATCTGAGGGACAGGGTAGCGCCTCCTTGCCCACATGGAGATCTGTTCCTCTCCTGCCTCACTGAGCTGGGAGGACGTGAGCCAGTGTAGGAGAGGGAGGAGGACACAGGACTGGAGGCTGGCAGCAGAGGAAGGGATGGACCACCTTTTTTGGCAGCACCTTGCAGTTAAATCAGTTCAAAGTGATCATGAAACCATAGGGTCGTATTTCACTCCTTTTCACTGCAGTCTTGCTCTTGAAAGTGCCAATATGAGTGCCGGGTAGTTTGTGTAAGATAAACATGGATGGAGGACAAGACTTTTATGTTCTGTGCTCAATACAAAGCAGCAGGTGAAGCCCTGCTCTAGCAGAGCAGTATAGGAGCATTCTCCCAATTTCAGCAAGAGCCCTGCAGGCAGACAGCTTGCAGGGACAGGCTTGGGGAGTTTCAGGAAGCTTCAAAATAGAGTAAATAATAATAAACAGAAATAAAAAAATAATTCAGAAATGGGTTACCTGCTCTGAAGGAACGGCTCTCGTATTTCCTTGAAAAAAAAACAAGAAAACCCACTGTGTTATTTACATTCCGTTTAACTCACTGAAAAACCCAAACAAACAAAGGTACGGCATTAGGTAACTTTCACTTTTGACAAAACACAGCTATTTTATGTCATGTTATTCAATGGATGAATTAAAATATTTAATATAATTCTTATACAAGTCTAAACACGTAGGATATGTATATTCCCTCAAACACTACAACAAGTTAAAGCAACCATGACTTTTGTGGGTAAGGCAGAGTGGAGATGCAAGGCTGGCAGCGGATTGAGGATCCCACATTGTCCCAGCTTGGTGGAGAGCTGCTGCAGGGCTGGCAAGCACATGTTGGGGCAGAGTCGTGGCAGCAGCACACCCTTCTGCCTGTGCTGGGGGAGCTCTGGGGTGCTGGGGCTCCGTACAGGCTGCCTGTCTGAGTGCTTGCCTTCTGTCTCGGGAGGGCTGCGCAGTCTGTGCACTGCCAGGTTGCTGCAGGAGGTGCTTGAGGACGAGGCTTCACGTTTCAGCTTGAGCCGAATTAACAGCTGCCAACATCAAAAAGAAGTCCTGCTGCAGGCAATGTCCTTCTGCCCCTCGCTTGGTGCTCTCTGTGGTGTCTTCTAATCCCCACGCAAGGCAGTTTGGCTCATGGGATGGACAAAAGTCCACGGGAAAGAAAACCAGCAATTTTTTTGGATGGGGTTAACATGCTGTTGGCTCCCATGAACGTGGGTGGAAGAAGGTGGTGAGGGGGCAGCAGGACCTTCCTGTTTCAATGGTGGCAAGCTGCTGGTTTGGCTTCACCGTAAGGTGGAAGTGCACCTGTAACTGGCTTGTTTGAGAGGATCTGTTTCAGCCGTGGCTATGGGAACCGCAGTTACGCCTCGACCGACCCTGCCAGCGTGCCTGGAGACCGGCTCGGTTCCTACACACCTGTCAGCAGAGTGATGGGACACCCGGACAAGGCAGAAGATAAAACTCCTCGTCTCACCCCTTGTGCAAACACTCTTACCTATCCCTGCCTGGCTGACTTCACAGGCCAGCTCTTTAACCGTGACTTTCTCGTGCTGGGCTGCTCCTCTACTGCACGGCTGAACTACCTGAACTCTGCAGCGACGGGGACACCAAACTCTGCTGAAGCCAGACAGCCACCCTCCCTTGCTCCAGAGCCCATGGAAGCAGTGAGGCTCTGCTGCTGCTATTGCACACCGAGTAACAGAGTTATTGAAAGCAATAAACCCTTGCATATTTTTGTTAAGTCATGAATAACTGCTGCAAGATAAGGAGATTCATATGATCAGTTGACATTATTCTACGAGCTGGTGGCTGAGCCCTCATGCCTCTCCCTGCTGGAAGTCCACAAACCAAGCTCACGCTGCAGTGCCACTGACTTATTTTTCCTCTGAGATCCCAATTAATTTTCAAGGTATTAATCACCATTATTTTTAGCTTCATACCCTTGTGCGTATTTGAAAGAGACTTGTTCACTTACCTTCCTGGCTGCTGGGAAGGGGTTTTCTGATCAGAGAGGTGCTGTGGCCATCCACTCCAGGCTCAGCGTCTTCTGCCTGTCTGCGGCTGGTGGGTCTTTGAAAACAAAACAGAAATGATAGAAGGGGAGGGAGCAATGACTGCAGAGTTGGGGAGATACTGCATAGCAGAGCAAAGCTGCTTTGTTTGTTTTCTATCTTTTCAAGTATACAGCAGCCCATGTAATTTTCTGGCTACAAACTGTAGCTCTTTCCTATCAGATGCCAGGAGGTTTGTTGACTGAGCACCACTGGGATCACTCATTTGGCCATGCAGCCACTGCAGCACTGTCCTGTCATTCAGAGATGAGGTGTAAAGCTGGTGTTTTTTTGGAGCAATTACAGTTTTGTTAAGCAAGACAGGCTGGGGATGTGCATTGCACATAGCAGGCACCAGGCACTGCTGGCAGCCCTGCATGGAGGAAGGTGGGTGGACGCCAGGAGAGGAGGATGTCAGACTGAAAAGGCAGCATCGATTTACTGCAATTTTTGCAGTTAAACCCTGTTCCCACACTTCTTCCATCACTGAAATCCAAGTCGTGAAGGGGCTGTAGGGAGGAAAGAACCAGTCATGTGTTATGGAAAATGCAGATGGATTTTTTTTCCTTTTTGTTGTTGTTGTTGTTTTTGGTTTTTTTTGGGGTTTTTTTGTTTGTTTGTTGTTTTATTAGTCTTGGTTTCTCCACTCATTATTAATCTCTGCTTACATAGGCATGTGGAAAGGCAATCCATTCCCAACGCAGAGCAACTGGAAATTTGGAGGCCACACTGTGCCATCTTGACTTGCTGGTTTGCTGCTTGTCCTGCCATCCACAAACTGCCAAGTGCCCAGTGAAGTCCAAGGGAGCATTACCTTCATCATGAATGAGTCAGATAGAGAAAATAAACCAAATATTCAGTGTCAGGCCACCCGGGAACTCCTTTGGGAGGATTCTCCTCATTTGGGTGGCTTTTCCTCCTCTGTGGATGTAGTCATGTTTGACTCCCTTTCAGATATTACAGTGTAGTTGTGAGAAAAAAAAAGTGAATGCTTGTTGCAACACCCGATTTCTTAACAATCACAGTGCAAAATCTGGCTCAGCTTTGATAATACCAATAATACATTCCAGGCATAAAAAGCCCTTTATTACTGATGAGAACATAAATAATCAAAGAAAAAGCTCACATTTTCCCTGTGCCTTTGTCTTCACACTACCAGTAGGGTCTCAGCTATGTGAGCAGCTGGACATATGCAAAGCAACTAAAAGCAACTCTCCTCATCAGCTTTCTTGAGGCATTTTGAAGCTGCAGTAATGCAACTCTCCCTTCACACTAAGCTTTATTTGTTCAGTAAAGGAAACTAAGAAACTTCATTGGAGACCAGATTATGCTGCCTGCAAAAGAAGGGGGATTCTTCTGCTCTTCGACCCCATTATCTCCTCCGTAGTGTCTTGATCAGCTTTCTTACACAGAGCCTCGGATTCTGCCGAGACCTGCAAATTGCTTTTTTGGCTGCCAAATTGCCATAACCCTTCTATTTTTATGTTTTGAAAGAGCTTAAACCCCTCCATCCTCTTTGGATATGTCTTTAAAATTGACCAGCACTGGGAGGATTTCATGTATATCCGAAGGCTTAGAAGAAGATGTTACCTCTACCGAGCTTCTAGTTTTACAGTCAACAGACATGAAAAGCCCAGCGGGGATAAAAGGAACTTAACCAGTTCTGTCTAATGCATATAAATCTACCTAAGAGCTCAAGGCACTGGAAGTACTCAATGCACTACATTTATCTGAGTCGAAGATAGAGAAATGGGTCTTCAGCCCACATGCCACATGTCCCATTTTGATGCCAAGTTAATATGAATTAAGAGACTGAGATGAATAAACAAGGTCAGTCTGGGCTGGGCCAAGTTGAATCAATGTAAAATAATTGTCAGTATTTTCTGTCAGCAACGCTGGTTTATCTTGGCTCGGGATTCTCGGTGCTATAGATTATAAAATGTTTTCAGTGGAACAGTTGGCAGACATTTTATTGATTTTTCTTTGTTTTGTGAATGCTGGAAAAATTTCCATTAAGTATACACGCCATTCATGTGATAAAGCCAAATTGCTTTTTCAAACTTTTCTTTCTTCAAGTGTGCTAATGCGTTAATACATTAGCAATCTAATTTAATGAAGAGGACCTTTGTCTGAATCAAGAGGCCATAGAGCACACCTCGATGCATCTCGAGTATTTTTGGGCTAAGAAGAGTTAATTTTGAACTTTCAAGGTGCTGTACGCGCACCGATTAGTTGATTTGCCCCTTTGAATTTGGTAACGTATTATCTCAGTTTTACAGACGTAGAAATCGAGAATGCAACTTCTCACAAAGCCATATATATCTGCCTGCTCTTGCGTTCTCGATGCACGTGAAGCTCCTGGAATGCAGCAACCAGGCAGGAATAGCACTGCTGAGCTGCTGGATCCCATTTCTGACAGGAATTTCCTACACCGCATCGCCACATCCCTGCATCTCGCCTCTTAACAGAGTTACTTCGGAACTGAAAATTGTCAGGCAGATGGAGCAGCTTGTAGGATCACACCTGGACCTGGCAGACTGTATTGCTCAGCCCATAAGACTAGGCTTGCTTCCTGGTCAAAGGGGACTTTTGAAGAAGATAATTGATGGTGGAAGAACAAACTAAAGCATCATAACAGTGATGAATGCTTATTTTAATTGCACGAAACGGCAAAATAAGAGGAAAAAAATCCATTTAGTGTTTTTTTTTTTTTATTTGACACACAAAAGGCGATGCTGTGGGATAACTCTAATTATCTCTCTCTATTGTGATTTTATAGCCAATATATGCAAATATGGAAGACACTCTTAACACTTCCTGAGGTTTCATCAGGGCTGCTACAGATTCAAAATACACAAATATGCTTCTGGGTTTATATAAAAACCTTGTAGAGAAGCAGAAATATGTGTGTTTTTAGGTACGTAAGCATCAAGAAAGTTTTATGATGAAAATCACTATGATGATATACACTTTTGTCTTCTAATCACTTGTATTAAAATAATACATAGCCTAATTAAAAGAGTTCTGGTTTGGGGGATGGGGACAAGGGAGATGGATAATAAGCTAAAAAACCTCCAACCCAGCTTCACACACATCCTGACACTGCCAACAACTGCAAGATACTTAAACTCACGATACATTATGGTAAGGCAATAGAATGACACACTGATGGAGTGGAAACCCACATGGCAGCTACCAAGGCCAATGGCAGGGGAGTGAGTGCACCCATAGCTCTGTGCTGACTCTTACGTGCCAAATCCTGGCACGGTCACAGGCACTCACTAGTTGACTCATCCAGAAACAAGCTGTCCCACAGGCAGCTGATCAGCTCCTGAGAGAATCAGCACGCTGCCTTGATCTCTGAACGACTTAATCCAAAATATTTTCCTCAGTTACAGGCTTTTGCTGCAGGGTTATGCTGATCAAAATGTTTTCATAAATAGATAACAAAGATAATGGGAGGACAAGAGCTGCTGGCTTGTAGCATAGCTGGCACTTGGAAGGAGAAAATGACAATGGCAAAAGTAAGACAGAAATGAGATCTTTGTCTTGTAAAATTATTGACTGGACTGTGCGTTGTTGGTGGTATTTATCTGTCCTGTTTAAGTTAGAGTGAAAGAAATCACACAGCAAATGAAATGCTGCTCTCTGGAGTGTTCTCCTGAAATCTGACTTGCCCATAACTTTGTATGTGTGCATATGGTTCAAAAAGTTGACTACAGCTCTCAGCTGGAGAGAACAGTATTGATACTTTCTTAAAAAGCCATGGAGTTAAGAATAAGTTCTCAAAGAATAAGCCCTTGAGCTTGTTTTAAGAATGATGATTTTGTTTCAAGTCTTTTCTGTCCCTGTCCCCATCTTGGAGTATGGCTTTCCTGGTTAGGCAAGGGAGATGATGATGTGAAGAGTTCACTGATTTTTTAATCACGCAGCCTGAAAACCGGGCTTCAGTTACACATATGCAGATGTCAGGCTCCCTGAAGGGCATCAGTAACAAGGTTTATTATGCCAATGAAACATTAATGTCTTCTGCTAGTCTTTGCAGAGCCCTTGCCCAGGACTTCTGCCTAGGTGTAACTCACGAGATATGCCTCAGTTGTCCCATAACAAAGGTTCTGTCAAAGCTGAAATATAAGGAAGAAAGAAGTCTGGGTATGTGCTGGAGATAAACTTTTAGAAACAAGAGTGAATGCAGATTTGGGGCAGTATCTGGCTCTGACAGGAGTGGTAATATTGAAATGCAGTAATGCAGTAATTCCCTGGGTTTGGTGGGACTAGCTGGTACAAAGAGGGAAAGCCAAGGCAGGTAACAAAAGACTCTGAAAGAAGGAAGAACAGCAATTGAGCACTTTTGCTGAACAACTGCAAAGTCCTGTTGTGGTGTCCTAGAGGAATTTGGGGAACCACTGCAACCTAGAAGAAACCTACTACAAAACTGGAATCTCTGGTAATGCTGGAGTATCATCTTGGACACAGAGATGAAATATTGCAATGATGGAAGAATGGCCCTATTTATGTAGGCTCCTAAACCCTCAAAACTTCCTTTCTTCATACCAGATTTCTTCACATGAAGAAGCCTGATGCAGACTTGGCAGCAGACACATTGTAGAAAACAAACTCTGTGAAACTGGAGGCAAACCAAGCCACAGATAGGCGCTTGTAACCATCTGCGGCTTTTTTTAAGCACAAGGAAGAAGCTGCTGGAGTCACCCGTGCCTTAGCAGGTGACCTTCCCAGCTGGCTGGTGTTGTCACAGGGAGTGCCTTTGAAACCTAAATTCGTGTTGTCAGGCTTCAGGCAGCTGTGGCCAGCCAGGGCGACCATGAGAAGTTCTCTTCCGCTGCTCTGCCAAGTGGCAACCAAAAACTCTGGCCTCTCCCGGGGGATGTCAGCTGCATCACCAGGTATCCAACTGCAGGCAGAGGAGCTGGTGGCATGAGTGGGAGCCTGCTTTATCCTCTCCAACCTGGCAAGAGGCGACCCAAAGCCTTGGGAAACCCCAGCAGCTTATGCGGCTCTGATGATTGCAAGGAACCACTCAGGAGGCTCAGCGACGTACAGTGACCCACCCGGGTAGGGGCAGGCAAGCGTGGTCAAGCTGGGGAGCCCGGGCAGCAGGAGTAAAGTTGAACTCTGCAATCTCCCTCCCAAGGTGCCTGACGAAGGCAGATGTGGGACTGCCAGAGCTGTGTGAGTCATAGCAACCTCCGAAAGGGAAAAGGTGAGCTGAAGGGAGGACAGCGTGTTTATACCTTGGGATCGCAGGCATGTTGGGATTAGTCTCTGCTCTAGCGCGCTGTTAAAGGAGCTCCTTTTATGGGAGCACTCGGAAAGTCCTCCATAGTCAACGCAGTCTCCATCGTGAAGACTGTCTTTATTATTTACCCCTACCAATATGGTGCTCTCTTCATCCCAAAAGTTAAGATGGAATAATTGTGTGCTATTTTTTAAGGCAGGCCCAATCTCCAAACCCATTAGATATCTCACAAAGCTTTAGACAGCATCCTGTATTCCAAAAGCTGGAGGTTATGTATAAATACTTCACTAGCGGTGTACACCTGGTCAAATGGGTATAACATTTGACACAGAAAAAGCTCGATTCCCTCCATGTGAGGTAAGACAGAAGACCAGGTAACATACAGACTTCCAGAAAGAGCAAGAAATGTGTGTTTTGCCCACATGGAGAGTGTTCATCACAGTTATTTACAAATTGCTGGATAAGTTCGGTGTGGAAGTTCAACGTTGTACTCACACTACATTTACTAAAAACATTCCTATATACAGTAGGCACAGAAAATAAAAATTAGCCTCTATACTACACATCTATACAATCCCTGGAAACAAAAAATTGTTTTTTCTTTTCTATCAAGAATCCATGAAGAAAAGTAAGAGAAATAAATGCTTTTTGAATCTTTGCAGAAGAGCTATTTCATTCTAATTTCCCATCACTTGCAAGGCGGTGTGCAGGTTCACTAGCAACAAAATCATTGGAAAAAACCCCTCAGTCATCAGAACTGTTTTTCCTCTCATAATAGGTAAGCCAAGGTTTTAATCAACTTCAGAAGAAGGACATTCCAGGGATTTTGATTACAGGCTAGTGATGTGCTTACAGAAATCCGTAAAAATCACGTCAGGTTTTTAAAAGTTCTGTTTATCACCTGTAACTGCTGCATTTCCATTGCTGTATTTCTCTTTTCTCCCCATTCAACAAGGAAGGCTGCATTTGCCCAAATGGTTTAATTTGAAAACAGTTGTCAAATGCTCTCAAACTGTCTATGTTTCTGAAGATTTCTTTGTGTCCATACCATGCCCTTTGGGCTTTCAGGTTTTTCTTGGTCTCTGCTTACCGTCCTATTGTTTTACTTTGTTTACAATCATGATGCTGATGACTTGTGATGAAAGTTCAGAATATGGAACATATATTTCAAAACTATTTTAGTTAACTGTTTCCCTCACCCCAACCCCTTCCATTTTCCTTTGTGGACATGCAGGATTTTCCTTGGCCTTGTGAAATACCATTGATGCTGTCCCAGTGCCCTTCCCTGCCTGCTCACCTGTGGGAACAGCTCTGCACCACTGGTCTGACGGCAGGGCCCGGAGCTGGTGGATTGTGCCCTCCTCCCTGCTCTGAAGGTTGACCAACGAAAGCTTCACAAGACGGGTCCTCTTCATCTGACTGCCCTAGGAGTTCTGTGAAGATGAATGAAGATACGGTGTCACCCTTACTTAAAAGTACCAAGTTACCAACTGCTTGCCTCAGATGTCAATAAAGACAAGGGTGTCCACTCTTGCAATGGATCAAATCGAACGGAAAACCATATCGCTTACACAGCTCTCACCCTTGACTTTTCCCCTTGAAAGGAGGCTGAGTAGCTCATGACCAGCAACAATAACACGTCCCAGAGTTTTTGAAAGGCAGGCAAGGCAGTGCGTATTGGCTTGAGTTAGCAAGGAGGAAATGCCTTCCCTAAATTGTCAGCTACAGAAGGTCCAGCCAGCTACCAAAAGGTGCTACCCGTGAGCATTTCCCTGTTGTCAGCTGGACTGGTCCTCCAGAAGGGTATGTGCAACTCCTTCCTTTAACCATAAAAACTTCCCTCAGTTTGTTTTAAAATATTTTGGTTCACAGGCAAGACCTGAAGTCCTGTAGGTGAAGCAGGGTAGGGGCCTCCAATTCACAAGTGCCAGTCTGAACCCTTTGGGGAAAGGGAATTGCTTGAAAACACCTGAACCACTTAAAAATGTACGGGAGGAATTGCATATTCTTGGTGTGAGACTCAAAATAAATAAATAAAAAATTCAATCAAACCGCAGGCTGGCAGAGTTTAGATTAAGGAAAAAAAAATCCTGTTACAGATAAAGACTTTAAAAGATTTTTCTCAAAATCGTAAGACCCTTTTGCATTTTTTCCCTCTTCTAATCCTGTTTTTCTCCCCTTGTTCTCTGCCTTCTTGGATCCTGTAGAAGCTAATCTGCATGATACCCATGGCAGGAGCATGGGCAGGGGGAAGAATATAACACTCTTGTGAGTGTTGCCGTGCTGCTGGTTTACATTTCCTCTGGAGACCCTGAACGCACACTGGCTTAGGAGGGCAAATCTGCTTGTAAGCGATTCTGAGCCTCTGAGTCCCAAAAATCCAACGCTGTAAGACTGCTGTGGACTATTTCTACTCTTCATGCTACCTAAATGTTATTAGAATCTGTGGCAAGAGAGAGGGTGAAGCGTGGCGACCAGTTTGGCTTTCTCAAGGAACTGATATTCGCCCGCGCTGCCGTTTGCCACACGCAGGGCAATGTGGGGAACAGCTGAAAAAGCCAACTGGGCTGGGGGCAACGCACCACGCCGCAATAAATCAGGGTGCTGAACTGGCACTGGTGCCATTTCTTTTCCACCTTGAATAAAAATAAAAAAAAAATCCAAAAAGAAAGAAAGGAGAGGAAAAAACAGGTGCATGAGCAGTGCTTTGCATCTAAGAAACTCAACCACAGGGGCTGTAAAGGAGGTTTCTTTGGAGAACTCTTCTTGTGGAATGAGAAGCCAAGAGAAGGAGGGGAACAATACGGAGAACTTAAAAAGATTCAGGAGAAACTGCTGTTGATATGCATGAAGAACTCTGGGAAAGGGCTTCAACAGAACTCCTCTTGATGGGGGAAATTATATAAGAAAAATTAATAAAAACTAGGCAAAATCCACTGCAGTTCTTGCGGGACAAGCTTCGACAGCCTCTGCTTGGGAACACAATTCTCACTGCCGTGCTTCCACCTGGAACTCAGTTTTAAGTCCTGAAGAGCCTCCCACTTCACTTGGTCTTAACTTTTTAAGGAGCAAGACGTTAAACCTTTCAATTTTCCAGATGTCAAAGCTCAGATGTGCAGTTTGAGCCAAGGTGGTAGAAATAATTTTTCTTCTCTCTTTTTTCCCCTTTTCCACCTCCTCAGTAACATCTAAGGCCTACATAACTTAACCCCTTAAAGTTACAAACTGTCATCAATTTATGATGTCCTTGACCTCTCCTAAGCCGTCACTCCTGAGGCTGACCTACTTCCAAGGAGTGCGGGCATTTCAGAACAACACCCTGAGAGATGCTGATAGAGGAGAAAAGAAACAAATTAGAATTGGGTCAACTTGGTCTTGATCTCTTTCCATCGAGCTATTAATTTGAATTTTCTCGTACCTGCTGAGAACCAGAGCTGAGTCAATCACAGCCCTGTCACACTGATCACTTAAGTGTAACTGATCCACGTGCTTCAGGTCATACTAAGCAGTTTTTTAATGTGGAGTGGGCTCCAGTTTGGATGTATAGAGTCCTTGTGTGGCTTATTTCTAATATTTGAATGCAATGAGCAGTTAATTATAGCATGGCCAGTGACTTTGATATCTCACGCTAAGCTACACCTTGTTAACTAATGCTACTGGATCCATAGGAACCTCATGGAAAACAGTAAGCACACTTGAAGCCAAAATTGGGGGAAGGGGGTTCTTACCCACAGGAGTGCAAATAAATTTCCTTGCACTTTTCATATCTGAAATAAATATCTGAAACTGACCTCAAGTTATGAGCACAGAACCTATTCTAGCCTGGGCAAACAGTTGTAGTGTTGAACATTAGATAGGATCAGATGCCAGGAGTGGCTCAAAGCCATAGAACCATCAGATAGGAGCTCTAGAGTAAAGAAATAAATATTTTTGTTGTGGGACATGGAGTCCGTTCCTGGTGAGAAGCGCTAAAGCAGGAAAAACAAATGAGCAAGGAACACTGTTTAAACAACACAGCCCTTCCCAAACTAGAGACGACCTATCCCACATTTAATTAAAAAGGGAAGGATTTTGGCAGCAATGCCCTAAAGCCAGGAGAAGGTGGTGGTCTTCACATCTAGACGAGGGCTATGGTGCTTTATAGAGGCTTGACTTTGTGCTAGCAATGTCACAAGTTTTGCCTAAGATTTTTTTAGTCAGGCATTCTGGGATCTTCTTTTGGCTTGTTGCTGTTTTAAATTCTCACCTAGTATTTGCTTAACATGTTAGGATCTGGGGATGTGAATTTGAATTTTGAAAACTTAAGAATTGGTATCATGATTAATGCTGTTTCATCACTGAAATAATTTATCAGGTGCAATAATATGAATTTTTTGTGCTAAAAATCTTTCATCATGATGAATATTGGAATAATATTGGGTGCGCACAACCACACAGTGAAGATCCTGCATTTCCAAAATTTGCTGGCTATTGCTACATCTAATGCCTGTCTGAGAGAGCCAAATAATGTTTCTTTACAAGACCGCTAAAAGTTTTCCTAAGCTTTAATTGGCAGGATGCTCTCTAAGCAATGCACACAGGTGAGGAGATATTACACCTTCCCTGCTCATACACCTGCCATTATTTAAGTGTACCTCTTCTCTTTTGAATCCGTGTCTGCAAATCACAAGCTGTTTCCATTCTCCGGTGTCCTCCACTGGATTTCCAGGGATAAAAACACATTTTAAAACGTGCAAATCCGTGGCAAAACGTAAATCTTCTTTTAATGCTGTTTGCAAAATCGACAGCTCTACTTAACAGAAGCCATTAAATTATTTACAAAGTGGGAGCTGCTCCTGTAGCAGCCTCTTTTTTGGGCATGAAAAATAAACTAGTTGATAAGTGAGAGATAAGCCATTTGACTTCTTCTTTGTGCGCCTGGCATGGTACGCAGAGCCAATTCTGCACAATCTGATGTTTACAGAGCAATCCTCATGTACGACCTCCTTAGGCAACAGGGACACAAGGAGCCTTTAAAACGCTGAAGCAAGCATTTAATCAGAACTCTTCATGCTGATCTTTGAAAAATTCAATAAGTTAAAAAAAAATGTAACTCCTTCGAAAGATAAAATACCAGTTTTTTGCTTCAGGAGTTGCAAATGTATCCCAGTGAACTCCTAGTGAACCACACAGACTTCAGGCACACTGTTGTTTTTCTTTTTTAAAAAAAAGAGGTAAATAGTAGCATTTTTCAAAAAGAAACAAGTCAAGGCTGTGAAGATATGCAAATGGTTGAGCAAAATGTGTGCTGTAAAACAGTACAGTTTAATAAATCACACTCTTTTTAGGCATTTAAACAAAAGCAAAGTGAGTGCTGTAAAGCAGTAGAGTTCAGTAACAATCACAGGGAGTTTTTAGGCATTTAAACAAATCCATTTTTTTACTTAAATAGCTAATTCTGTGTGAATAGGTTCATATCTCCTCTTAGCATGCGTTAACATTTTTTTCCCTTTTTTTAGTTTAAGTGTTTATTTTTACCTGTTGAAAGCAAGCTATCAGGATTTTGTGAGTTTTGGGGGGGTTTTTCTAAGGCAAATAACTGCTGCAGGAGACCTGGCTTCACACAGTATCAAGTTGTTCTACCTTAACTCTATCCCAGGTTTACTCAAACTACATGAAGCTACTTCTAAAGCCACTGGGTAAAATTCTTTTGGTATCAAAGCCGGTGGGAACTTCCATTGCTAACTTGAGTGCGGTCCGCTCTTTCTTTCTGGCTGCCATTGTTCTTCGGAAAGCCTCTTTCTAAACAAACATATTCTAATAAAATTGTTTCATTTCAACAAATTCCTGCAGGGAAACCACAGAGCTTTGTTTGCGAGTGTGGAAAAATGGAACTCTATAAACTTTTTTGCTTCTTCTGGGCTAGCTTTCCATGGATTCTTATTTTTAAGTTATTTTTGTGTTGTCTTCTTAATTCCCAAGGCTGACAGGTTTGCATTTGACAAAGAGAAATTGCTGAAACATTGTTTTAATAGTACTTTTAAAACTCCTTGAGAACAGCTGTTTCTGTTTAGATAGCTGAAATAGGTACATTTAATCTGAATACCTCCCATTTCTGTTGTAATTTGACAATTTGATACGTGAGAAGATAAGGCACTTTCACTACTACTAATAGAACCAACTCTTAACAGTAGCATAACGTGTCATTATTTTGCTAGTTGGATATTAGGGGCATATTAGAGGTATCAGCAGAAGCACAGCTGTTTCAGTGGGTGTGCCAGGGAGGGTAAGAATTCATATAAAAGTAGCGCGCTGAAAGTAAAGAAGTAGCTACCAGCCATAAACAACAACTTTTAATTTTGCAGCGCAGACAGTTACACTTCACTCTGCAGTCTTTTGCAGGTTGCCTCGAAAACCAGCTTTAAAACTTTCTGCAAATGCAAATGCTGAGTCTTTACCAGCTTTGGCTGAGATCTCAATCTTTACTGCTCATTTGCTCTGCTAGAATCGTACACAAAATTAAGCTAACCACTATACAGTTCATTTTATATCTCCCTGGAGCCTAAGTAATCAGGTTCCTTAGGAACTCCCCTAGCAGTGCCAATATTAATTAATTAAAAAAAAAAAAAAAAAAAGAAAGAAAAAGGTGTGTCTTACAGGGTGATCGAGATGTGGTAGTACCAAGCTGTGGTGAGTCGCCAGCTGAAAGAGACTGAATAACCAAGGATTTGCTTCAATTCCAGGCGCTCTCACTTCAAAGGGTCTCAGCAATAGAGCTCCTGCACCTCTAGATTTTATCGGGTTTCCCGCCCCGTGTGAAGTTTGCCTGGCAATCCTGGCAGTGGGCAAGTGGTTCTTCTCCCCCTGTGGATGCACGTTACCCAGCTGGAGTGCCAAGATGAGCAACCTAAGGCTGCTATTACTCAGTAATTAGAGCAGGCACAGGAGGGAGGGCATTCCTGGTGACTAGGCAATTCCTTTGTTTGGTAAGTGATGCTTTAGACGAGCTCTTTTTTTTTTTTTTTTTTTCCCTGGTTGGTTTTTTTTTTTTTTGCATTTTAAGTGGCTACCTCCAGAAACAGCTCCTCTAAAGGAAAGCCGGGCAAAAGCTGCGGAGACATTCCCGTTGTTTGGGGTGAAGGCTGCAGCGTTGAAAATGTGGGCGCGTGCTCCAGAGCATCTCAGCGAAAGCATTCGGGGAAGATCTCATTATCCATAAGCGATGCTCTGGAGACTCCGCATAGGCAAAAAAAGTGCCTCTGGCACTGCAAGCCCCAACCCACAACGGGCAAAGCAGGCGCTGCCGAACTGGCGTGTTCCTTCAGCTGCTCTCCATGACGCCTGTGTACGGGGCACACCCTCTGCCTGGCACTTCCAGCTGAAGGACCCAGCTTCTCCACTCCCGGCTTCTGCCCTTCAGGCATCCAGAGCAGGGAGAAGTGCCGGCCAGACCGGAGGCAGGTAGGCTCAAGGGAAAAGAAAACCATTTCAAGGGGTTAATTGAAAAAGAAATACATCTGCAAACACAAGATGCGGAATGGAAGCTGGCAAACGAATGCTGCCAGCTGGAAGCTGGCCAAACTGATAAAGCAGAAAAGAAATTGAGGGTTAAATGTTTTGGATGCTGAAGGCTTGGAGTTCAAAGAGGAGCTCAAGGAAACTCCCAGCCACCGAGTCCGTACAAAGAGGCTCTAGGCAAACACAAGCCTTCTGCAGGACAGCTTTATCCCAAACAGAGTTTCCAAAAGGCAATGGTTCAAATGAATGGTTAAGGGATATCTTTTAGCATCTGGGAGCTCTTTTACAAGGAAAAATGATGCCCACAGGTGAGCTATGGCTGAGGGGCAGAAGGAGTTGCTTTCCACAGGGAAGTGGATGAGAAGTGCACCTGCCCACGTCGGGTTGGAAGAACAATGTCTAACTGTGGATGTATTTTCATTGTTCGGTAGAAAAGGCAGAAGGGAGTTGGTCCTCCAGGCTGGGAGGTGAGGGAAACCAGGGCAAGGCTGGAGGGTCACTCTGCCTTCTCTGGAGCAGCACCAGCTCCTGTCCATATCAGAAGTGGGGTACTGGGGTACTGTACCTGATGGCAATCCACTTTTCACCAGATATATAAATAAGGACTGGAGGATTGTAACTAGAAGTTCTTGCCTAAATCCCGGGGAGAAAATACCTTGGATTATTTTTCCCACTTTTCCAAAGAAAATCTCTGCTTAGTGTCTGCATGGGCTACTGTTTTCTATGTGGCGGATTGGGAGCAGGAAGATCTGTCTTACTCCATTAGACTGAGAAGCTGGACTCAAAAGAGAGGATGGGACAACTGGTGATGTGTTTCTCTGATGTAACACTCTCTTGCCAGGCCTTTCTACGGTGACTTCGTGCCATGGACCCTGCGTTTCCAGCACTGTTCCTCCCCTGTGCAACAAGACCAACTTGGTCTTCAGTCAGCCCTTTTTTTGATCAGCTCCTAGTTCAGGAATTGTAGTTACAGGTGGGAAAGCCTCAGTTGTCCAATCCACACTTTTGGAGCAGGTGCATAACCATGGCACTGGAGCAAGGCTAGAGTTCAAGAGTTAGGTAATTCTATCTCTCTGAAAAAGGAATTGCCTCAGACCAGTTAATTTGTCAAGATAACGAATTGCAACAATTCTCCTCATTTGGAGCTGGGCCACTAACACTGATCTGAACTGTATTTAAACTCTTGATGACGGAGACTGAAAAAGATATTGCAATACTGGAGGTACAGGTTCCTAAAACAAAACTGCATGTACAGCTGGAGTTAAGAGGCAGCAAGGGCATGCGAGTACACATCCTGCATATCCCTTAGATATGAAGAAATTCCCTGGGGCACCGACTCTGGTGCCTGGGCAGGCAGAGTTCACCTTGTATCTTTGAGAGGGATTGAGGTCCAAAAGGGAAGACGCAGTACCCATCAAGTCTCAGTTTCTGCAACATGAGATAAAACAAGCAGAAGTTTTACCTCCGCCCCTCCAAATAAAGAAACATACTCCAAAAGCATTGATTTGAAGTTACCAAAAGCTTTCTGGTGGCTGCAATAAAAACCCCTCAGGGGGCATGATGCTGGGATTTCCATGGCTTTGTATTCTCCCAAGCCATAGGCTGCTGCCATATTTTTCTTTTCTGTGCAGCAGCAGACATGAACAAGTTTGGAGGAGAGAAAGAAACAGAAGAAAACTTCAGTGAAAATGCAGGCTTAGCCCAGTGACTGTCCCCCTCTTACTGATGAAAGTTAAATAAGCAGCATCAGGTAAAATGAAATGATGTATGTTCTCGTGCCAGACCTTCTCCTCTGGCTGCCAGGTGTTCCTTCTCTCCCAGGAGAGATGTGGACCAGAGTAAATCCTGTCCATTGACTTGGGGGAACCAAAAAGAATCTCTGACTCTCACCTTGCACTGGCACACCCTCTCCAGGAGAACAATGGACTGAAAACAGAATTGGTTGTTGTTGACTGTGTGACTGTGTCAGTGCCTTAAAACGTACTAACATGAGAAATCAGGCAGATTATTCCAGAATATTTCTGCTGGTCTACTTAAGAATGAAATTACTTTCTTTCTTATGTTATTCAGAATAGTCATTCTCTACCCATAAGTCCACTTAATTTAGAAAATCAAAATGGCTTTTATTCTGGAATAAGTGCATCCACAGGCAGAGCTCTTTCCAAATAGCTAATCTGGTCATTGCCAAATGTAAACAATTTATGTAAACATAGATTGATGAGGATGGTAAAGAACTCATGAAGGTATGGCCTGGGACTTACTCAATTTGCAAGCACTTACTTAGACCTATCTTCCTTGGGGCTAATATGGTGATCAGCAGAGCCTACAGAGAGCTAGGTTCAATTTAAACAACATAGTCATATGTTTGAAAAAGAAATGAGCTTTTGAAAACTGTCTCCTCCTGCTGTCCCCTCAAGTTCCAAGTCTGTTTTGCTCAAGTTGATCCTCACTCTTAAATATCAGCCAAGTGGTAATCTAGGATTTAGTAGGACTCAGAATTGTTGATTGCCCATAAGGCTGGGTCCTGGGCTGGTAGGGGCTGGAGATGCAGCCTCTTCTAGAGCGAGTGACTATTAGAGAGTAACTTTAGATTGCCTGCAGCTTGGCTTTGGCTAAAGCAGAAATGTCTTGCTGTGTGCAGATTGCAAAGAGAGGCTTAAATGTTACGGCAGAAAATTATAGAAAAAAGAGATCTTAGCGGGATGGGTTGTCATCCCGTTCAACATGTTGGGTGCTTATCTGTTTTGGTTCCCAAGACTTTTCTGCTGCAGGAGTGCTCCTGGGAAAGAAAGGGCCATCTCGGACTGGGAATGTGGGCTGAGGTTGCTCTGACTGTTTGCAATGGCTTAGCGTGTGTGTCCACACAGCGTGGCAGCAGCAAGGGCTATGTGGGAGATGCAAAGTGACCTAGATCAGCACTCCTAATTCCTGCAGCTGCACTAGTCGCTTCGTCCTGTGCAAGGGTGATGTGAACCAAATACCAGTCACGTTTAGGGACTGACCTTGTTTTCTTGGAGAAACCTGTGTAAAAATGGATATAACAACACTCTTGACACTTACCTCACAGGATGTTGTGAAGCTTAATTAAATGTGTGCAAAAGCATTTTGAGATCCTTAGATGAAAGAAGTTTTTATAAATGCAAATTATAATAATTACGGCTAGTAACCACCATCAACTACTGAAACAATTAATTCAGGTTGCCACAGGCCATCGCAGCAACGTGTGCAAAGAGGAATCAGCCATTTAATGACATATATGTTGCGTGAGAACTCAAAGCCTTAAAAATACTGTAAACAAAGAGGGAAAAACTCCACACTTAGGGCTTGCCTCTGAGGGTGCATCGGTGGAAGTTTCCTCGATTGCTTCCATCACCTCTGTGTTTGCATTGTGCCTTGTCCCCGAGGAGAAGTGCCTGCCTTAGAGTCTGCACCAGAGGGATCATTTTACGGCCCTCTGATTTTTATATTTAACATCGTGAGAAAACTGAAAATGACTGCAAATAGCCTGGCTCGCAAAAATTTGGAAATACACGCATATAACTCTGGTTTTGGGTAATTCTCCCTTCGCTCTCTCCCCCCCTCACACGCTCCCCTAGCTCAGGCATCCTCAGCCCAGCCCATTTACAGCATCACAGAACAGACTTTGGCTACAGGGTATTATCCAGCTGACTTTCCAAGGGTGAAAACAAAAGAGAAGCAATCAAGACGTGTCTGGCCAAATACTTAAAGGCCCAGTGCACACATTTAGTTGACAACTGACTGAAATCTGAACCATTTTGCTCAGCCTTTCTTGTTGCTTCAAAAACCGATTTGGGTTTAAATAGCTAAAACCTACAGGTGTTCAAATACTCTCCCTTGTCAGCAGAACAGCCTCATCAGGCACGGTCTGAGGATGCAGTCAGACTGGAAGAGATATCCAAAGACCCCACAGGTGAATCCCAAAGAGCAGGCTAGCCCACCTGTGGCCCTCAGGCTTATTTTGCTCGCCTTTAAAGATGAAGATTCTGAAGAGTAGTAGTTATGAAGTACCCAACTTACCAAAGCAATTAGGCTAAATGCACTAGAAATTTAAGCAATGCACTGAGTTGAATTTGAGAATTCATGGTCATAAGACTGAAACCTTTAACATTTAACCCAGCAGCAAATTAAATCAGCGTACTGACCAAGGGAAAAATTTCATGCTGTTGAAGTTTGAAAAGTGTGAAGCACACACATATTAAAAGGAGGCGCTTTCCTTTTTCTTTTAATGAAGAACAACTTGGGACCTCTTAGTTGCCTAATCCTACTAATGAAAAAATAGAAATTTTTCAAATCTGTAAATAAAGCCTACATTATAAAACAACATTTCTTTCTAGCGTCTGCCAGACTAATGTGCTTGTAGTCAGTGGGTTTCATGGAAAAAAAAAAAAAGATTATATTCATACTGGAAGGTTGCATAGGCTAAACTTACTCTGATATCAATGAGCTCAAAACTTAGAGTTTACCAAGAGCAATATTTCCATTGACCAAAACTGCAAATGCTTGCATGTTTTTTTTCAGTCACTTTAAAATTACTGGCTTTCTGTAGAGCCTTTAAGAATGAGGATACTAAGTTCGTCATGTGCTGGGTAAGTTTTCATAAAAGGAAGGCCAAGTTTATATGGGGTCTGTGTGCGTGTCTCAGCACAGAAAATTAGCAACACTGATACAATGTATAGAAAACAGGCTACACAGTTGAAACTAACACCGTGTTTTAAACCTACAGGACCTAAAACTTTATTGTGGTGTGTATATATATGCAAGCTGTGTGCTTGCACAAACATACATGTACACACACACATATACACACACACACCCTATATGCATACAGATATCCTGTTACTAAGTTCTCTTAATGACACTCATGCAGTGCTCTGCTCAGTGCCTCTTGGCTAAATCCTACAGTATAAGGCAAAACTAGGATGCATTTTCTAAATGCTCCTCAAGGACACAAAAGGAGCTGGGGTATGAGCCCACTTGGTTTTAACCATCTCCAGAGCACCCTGACTGACATTTTACTATTTCCCAGAAAGGTGTGGCTAAAAAGGCACTGAAGCAGACATAGGGGCAGGTCCTCCCTGATAGATAGTTGCATCCCGTCACTCACCTGCTGCTGAGCTTTGCTGCACAGACTTGCTGATAACCACCAGTGCATTCTGTGGTTTGGGTGCCCAGAGGCTTTAAAAGCTCATGCGACCCTGTCGGCACCTGAAAACCCCATCTGATGGACGGACACTTTCCTTCTCACCCCTTACCACTAGAAGAGACTGATTTAGCAGGGAAATGTTCAGCTTTGGGAAGGGGACGTGCTATGCTCCACATGCCCTGCTGGAAGGAGAAATGCAACTTCACAGAAACAGTGGGTTTTTCATTCCCAGGCTGTTCCTTCCACTCCCTGGGAAGATCTTCATCTGACTGATATCCCTCAATTATAGACTGGCATGAATACCAGAGGGTTTTTCCTTTTTAAAACCTCACAGAGGTAGTTTACACTATACACTGCCTTCTGCAAACACAAATACTTTCTCCCTGCCTATTTAAATAAACTATGTCAGCAGGAGTGGCGGCTGTGGATACCACTTGGAAAGCTCCAAGCCCTGGGGGGAGCTGTGGGCACTTCCTGGCATTGCTTGTGCTTCTGAAGGCAACCAGGAGGAAAGTCCATGGGAAGAGATGCAAAAACCTGACGCCTGATGTCAGGGAAAAAAGTCCCCATGGCCCCTTGCTGGCGTTTCCTCACCACCCTATTTCATTCCTTTTCTTGCTCCTCCTCTCACTGAAGTAGACAACAGGAGTTTGGAGATAAGATTCTGCCTCAGACAGATGCTCAACTCTTCAGAAAAAAAAGCCACCAATTTTTTTTTAGAAGAAGATAATTAACCTTCATTGCATTCTCTGATATCTGTTTAATACAGCACTGCTCGTCAGCCACTCCTTTCATCAGTTAAAGTGCATTTGTATCCATGGAAAGCAATTAATGTAAAATTTACCCTTACAAAGGCATTTTTTCACACTCCTGCATTGCCACAGTGATCCTTTTCCTTCCTTACATGTCACCACCAGTCTTTCTCACACAGATGTGCATCACCCAGAGATGTTTAGTCTCTATCTGGCTATTCCTGTGCCCTTTTAGTCCTTCCTTACAGCCTGACTGCTACTCTGCTCCCTCTGCCTCTTCCCCGACCTCAGGTGGAAATTCTTCCATACATTTTGTGGCACATTTTTGGGCTGGCTTAGGCTGCAGTTGGAAACTCAGCCCGTTGCAGGAAGGATTCTGTCACCAGGATCCTCTCAGATCTGTAAAGAGCTGCTTGCAGCAATACCTCTATGGGAACAACATTCAGTTTAAAGCAGGCTTACAGCTCTCTGCTGCTTTCAGGTCTGTATGACTAATGATTTTGCTTCAAAACCAGCAAAATTACCTTTGAGTTCCACTGATTGTGGCAGAGAGTGCCATGTGAGCAACTCATGCCTGGCCCTGGAGCCTCTTCTCATATTTACCTTGGGGCCCCGATGGAGCAGGGGCACAACCAGCCACAGTGGCCAGAGCTGGGGCTTTTTAAAACTGCCAGCCTAGGTGTCCTCGTCCTTTCATCTGCTCCCCTTGTACCACAAACAAGAAGAAGCAGCTGATCTGAAACCACATCTGAAAAATATGAAGCTCTTCAACCGATATTTCTGAAGTCAAAATAGATGTGTAGGATTGCAGGAACTTTCAAGCCCTCCAATAGCACAAATATAAAGATTCAGTCACTTCTACTTAAAACAGTAGAAAGCAAAAGAGAGTGAGGATGCCAGTGCAGCTAAAGTATAGGAGACAGCTTTCTAGGCAAGCTGAGTGGCATAAGAAGTGGGAAAACATCATTGTGGCAACTCTTAATATGAAAATGGTCAAGGATTACTTCACAATCTTGCAATAGCAGATGGTTGGAGCCATTTAATCAGGCATTTTTTCTATTCCAAAAGCCTATAATTATCTATTAAAAAGATAATGTCAAATGGGCACGTGAGATTTTTTGTTTCCCATCCCCAAATTGAAGGGGGGCATGGCTACTGAATTTTGGAAGGCTTTGCTCTCATGAAGAGAACTGCAGCTCCTCAACTTGGGGAATTGTAGCAGAGACTGTACCTAAGGATTCTTGTCCTGGGCTGTGCAGTGCATGCTCAGGACTAACCACTCCTGTGTCGTGCAGAAAAAAAGCCAGCTTGCTCAGATGCTTATCACAGCAGCATTGTGCTACTTGAGATTTAATCTGTCAAAATAAAGAGAAAAAAAACAACACCAAATTTAAGTGATGCTCACAATCTGTTCCCTTTCAAAGGAGAAAAGATGAAGGCAAAGCTGAATCCCAATCTTCCTGCACAACAGATTCCCTGATCCTGGTGAAGGCCAAGCTGATTTAGTCATTATGTTGACCTGATCAAAATCTGACTAAAGTTAATGGTGAAGACATTTACAGCTCCAAACATAAGACAAAAAAATGCTATCCTGCAAGTACTTGAGGTATTCTCAATACTAGAGAATATTTTATACTAGAGAATATTTTATAAATTTATTTTTTTTCTGAAAATACTTTTTCCCCAGCTAAACTTGATTTTTATTTTAAAACCATGTTAACTTTTAAAAATCCCACTTAAACGAAACCTGTTTGCTACACTTTGGGAAGCACATGAAACTTTTCTCAAAAACAATTTCAAACTCCTTTATATAAGTCATGTATTCTATTATTTCTCCATCAAGCACGCCACTGATACTTCAAAAAAAGGCAGCATTTCCGACACAAAAAACTGCTTTAAAACTAGTTTTAAAGTTTCGAAATCCTTTTCTTTGCAATGAGTGGAATGTACAGTTATTATTTCTAATGCGGTGTTTTAAACAACTCGCGAAGGACCCACCTGCAGGCAAGGCATCAACTCACACAAGTGATTTAACATTCACATTGGGCAAAGCAGCCCACCTCCTGCAGGCTGCCAATTACTGCCAGTATTGACTGTTTCCTTCCCCCAAAATAGGGTCGGAGCAGTGCGTGCAGAAACCCTTGTCGTGGTTTGGTAAATATTACCCTTTGACAACTGCAACACGGGGAACCTGAGAACGCGCTGAATGAAATGCAAACAGGCTTACCCGTTAGCAAACGATTTCAATTAGGTGATGGGGAAAAAAAACACCCCAAAATAAAATGTTTATCGCTTTCTTCGGCTTTTTCCTTCCTCTCAGCTGCTCACCGTGTTCCCCCTGAGTTGACGAGGAGGAGTTTCGGATGGGGCAGTGTCCCTGCGCACCCCTTGCGCAGCCTTGGTGTACTATGGTTGTTGTCACACTGACACCTAATGGCAGATAAGAACTAGAGTACCACGGCTGATTTGCCGGGGGTGTGTTGTAAAAATTATAGAAAACAAACGAGTTTAAAAAATGGACTTGCCTTGGCTTTGTGGCCAGCCCCTGGGAGGGGTGACACCGAGGGGTGGTGGCATGGGACGAGGATGCTGCCAAAAGCATGGGCAGAATGTCACAGGGAACTCACACAGTCCCTACAGGAAAACAAAAGAACCAAAGGCTAAAATGAGCTGGCCAGGGCCATCCAGTAGGTTGGTGATGCTTGTAAAGGTCCAGTTTCATCCAGTTCTTAACGTGCTGTCTTGTTTCTAATCCCAACAAGTGGACAGCAAAACCCTCGAACACACAAGGGATTAGGTGGGGGCAGTGCAGTTAATAGTAATGTAAGAAAACAAGGCACTGACTAAAGCTTGTGCTTCGTTCATGAATTTTTGAGGAAATCGGGATTTTTTTTTTTCTCCTGAATGTTTTACTGTTAAAATTCCATTTATTACAGCGATCATTACAGTGTTTATCACAGTGTGCAGTGCTCTGCTGCCAGCTCTTCCCTTACATAAGAGGCAGCAGCAGCATAGGATGACCTGGGTTTACACTGCAGCAGAGTGTGTCCACATGGGTTCCATATTAATGTTTGTGAACGTAACATTTTGTCCTTTGGTGGCTAAAAACAAGAGACTCAGGTAAGTACTTTGTGGTTTTTTTCCTTTGGTCAAAATGCATCCTATGTAGCAAAATAAAAAAAATTAATTGTGGCCATAATCTTTCATCTGGTTAATAAAAACTTGTATTATTCAAGCAGAGGTGTGGTGAAATTCAGCACTGAACTTCAAATGATGATTTAGGAGTACTTTAGAGTGGGTTCCAAATCCTTCAGTCAGAGGGTGAGCTCATGTAAGGCTCCCGATGGTTCACCAGCATCTACTGACTGATGTAAAATCACATCCTGGGGTTATTCTGCGAGGTCTCTGGGATGGCCCCAGAATCTGCTCTTCATGTGCTGCATTTGGATATCTCCAGGGGGGATTTTACCAGCAAGAACATTAGCAAGGGAAATGTCTAAATTCAGCGGAGGTATTTGAATAGCCAGAGTAAGATGCAGCAGAAGGTTTCATCAAGCGAAAAATATAAGCTCGCAGTTGTTAGAAAACAATGTCATATTTTTGAAAAAATGGAAAGTCCTGCACAGGTTTTGAACACAAATCTATGGGAAAAAATATTGGCTTCCATGTTCCTCTGCAGTGAAAATTTTTAAACTATTTGAACGTGGTGAACCCATGCGTTCTAATTCATGTGAGAACTATACACTAACTTTTTAGAGATGTTGTGGCATGCAAGGACTGAGCTGCATGTCCCTGGGCTGGGAGGGCAGGAGGCAGAAATCGAGGGGCTGTTGCATCTTTGATTATCATAAAGATGACAAGGTGGGACACTGGCAGTGTACCTGCAGTAAGTAATTAATTAAAATGATCACCATACATGCTTATAAGCTATTATTAATGATATCTTTTCATCGTATTAAAATATTTTGTCATTTCATAATATCAGCCTTGCAGAGATAACCAACACTGCCTCACAATCTGTTGTCAAGGCTGAATTTTACAGTTTGAAATCTAGCACAATTCAGGACTTTTGGTATCTTGAATGCCATGAAAGATAGTATTGAAGGGCAGGTATTACTCATGCATGAGTTGAGGAGTTGCAGCATGTAAAGTAAAGTTTAAGATTTAGTAAGATTTAAAGTAAAAAGAAGTCTTTGCAGATGAACCAACAGGAAGGATATTTAAGGAAAAGATACTTCAAATAGCTACAATTAAATATAGAGGAAAGAAAAAAGTCACTAATTCTGGCTGTGCTTACTGCCTTGTGTTAGGCACTGCTGATCAGTTTTTCACTAATGCTTTTCATTAAACAGCTCATTTCTTTTCATCTTCTGGCCAAGTTGGACACTTTAGAAAGTGCATGACTGAGAAGAGCAATGGGTGCAAAGCTCATCCTTGGGCCCCACTGAGCTCTTCCCTACGGCTTTCACCAGCCATGTCCTGATTAGAATGTCCCACCTCTAAGAGGGGATTTTAACAGGGAACTTGGTTTTGTTAGGCTGAAATCATTCAACAAGAACCAACATCAGCTTATCAAACACGCTCGCTTTTGTTGCAGGAGTTTTTCAGGGGTGAACTCTCAAGCAGCCTCTTGTGTAGGAGTCTCTGGAGGAAAACAACCTCAACCTCCGCTTCTGCCGTGGGCAATTCCACAGTATTCCCACTTAAGGACCTGTGGTGTGGCTGGGGAGTGCAGTGAAAGAGGAGGAAATAAATAAATAGTCCTTCAATGTTTTTCTTTGTTTGTTTGATGAAGTTTGATCTGTTTGCACCAGATGTGCAAAGGTTCGCATATTGACAAGAGGGATCTACAGCCTTCCCCTGATGTTGTCTATCCTACGTCTGATGACTCTTCCTAGAAGTCACCTGGCACAGGGAATACTTGGAGATAATTCCTTGGTAGGTCATTATAAAAAGCCTTAATGTTGAAATGCTACAATCGAACATTAAATTGACACCTCACCCCAGCCCACCATTACAGCTCTTTTCCAATTCCTCTGCTGTCATGCAACTGATGTGATGAATTACAGCCTGTCACACCACGTTACGTTACGCAGAGCAAACAGGACAAAACACATACCAACTGCCACGCAAATATGCGTTTGCCAACTCTTTTCGGCATGCAGAAACGCAATGGGCGAATTCCCTATCGGAAAACGAGAGGCTGAGGGACGGACAGCTCTAGGGTGTATGAGGCAAACACACCTCTGACACACCATGAACACACTCAGCTCCCAGGAGTTATGAAAGCACCTCCTACTGTTGGTTATTTTGTGTTCTCTCAGGAAAAAAAAGGCAAAAAAAAAAAAAAGGCAGCAGTGGATTCTGGATTCTGTGAGTGCTGATGTCATGGGGCAAAATATAAATACAGAATAATTCCACTGGCGCTTGTGTTCAGATTTGGAGCTATTTTTATGACTGGCCAGATTTTGTCTGTGCATGTGTAAATATAACACCCACTTATGTACACACACACACGTGCATACTACGAGATGTGTGAATATATATTATGTGGGTTTTAAGTGCAGTCTTTTAGCCTACATGTGGGCCTTTTGAAGCTAATGGGAGATTTACCAGGGGCTTTTTCACAGAGCTGTAGGCAAGAGTGGAATCCAGAGCATATGAATATTATACTATAATGACATGGTGTAAATCATCTAGTTTGACCTACAGTGAATTAGAGGCTATTACATTTCATCCAGGTATCCTACACCAAGCCAGAAAAACATGTGTTTGACTAATGCATAAATTGTATTTGGCTAAAACCTATTTCCAAGAAAGGTATTCATTGAGTCTCCATGCAAAGACACTTTCCATGCATCAGTTTCTTTGATAGTTTGTTTCCAAACATTTTAACTATCTGTGTGCTTTCTGTTTTAATTCACCACAGTCTATGGAGTCAGTGATGAGAATTCAAATTCCTCCTTAAATTCCTAGCCATAATGTCAACAACTTGAGTATGGACTTTCTTCACTTCAATGCCATGCCGTGGGCATCCCTTTGAGATCTCTTATGCTGAACTAGTCTTTATCATGTTACATCCTCCCCCAAGGAATAGCTCTGTGAATTGTTTTCACTCAGTTAACTTTCTTCTTGATATGTTGCCACAGAAAACACGCTGTTTATTTGGTAATTAGTGTCATCCATTCACTGTTGTCTCTGTGCATCAGCTTGGCTGGGGGTTATATGGATAAGATGTCTGATATGAGTGACCGCACATACCTTGCACTACCCTGACTGTCAGTAGAATAAAACCAGGTCAGATATAGACAACCCCTTTCGATTTCCAGAATTTAGAAATATTGTAATTTTTTGTTATTCATCAGTCATAGTATGTGGCTATGGATACAAAATATTTAAGACCCTAAAGCTGGTTCTCCCAGTGACTGATTTTTCTCTTTTCTTCTACTCAACACATAATTTAAAATGAAGGCAAAAAATAGTTACTCTATGACTTCTGGTAAGACTTCATGTTAAATAGGGTATAATTTTACTGCTGGCAGATATTACAAAATATGAGGATCATTAAAATTAAAGTATTAAGGAGAAGAGTATCTTCATTTCAGGCATACAGTGGTGCTTTTTAAATCCCGTTCTGTAGTGGGCAAGAATATAAGAATATATCACAATAAAAAAAAGGAAAAAATGGAATGTCTTATTATTTTAAAGCCTGACACAAAACTATAAATCTTTTTCAAGTGAAGATACAGAGATCTTTGTGTAGACCTCTGCAGCTAAGCAAACCAACTAGTCTTTGATGTACTTATAATTATTAGGGGCTGAGATTATGTCTTTAGGCAAAGCTGTCTAGCAGTGGGAAGGTATAGATCAAAACTGACACCATGACACAAGCAAGCAGAGAGGTGACATGAGGTGGAGCCAAAAATAGCTTGGCATTACTATAGACCTTCAGTAAAACAAATAACTCCATTTCTTGAAAAGAACACAATGAGGGGAGCAATTAGTGCCTGTAACCCCTGAATAGACTAAAATCCTCACTATCAGTTGGAAATTTCAAAAATGTAATTAACAAAAAGCCAATCATCAGAATATAGAAGAAAAATCAGCAGATCCACTTCTATGGGAACGTGTTGTTACAGTGTCACTGAGGCAGGTATGCAGGCCATGAATTGAACAGGATGCCATGCCATGAATACTGGCTGCTGCTTACTCCTCTTGAAACCAGCCTACATCAGGCAGAACATCCTTCCAGACCAGGCTCTTGGTAGATGGCAGCAGTCCTGGTAATTCCAGGCCTGCACATGAGCTCATTACTTCCTAAAATCCCCATCTAAAGTCCACTGAAGACGGTGGAAATATTTTCATTGTATTTAGCAGGCTCTGGATCAAGTGCTGTGTGTGGCTTGATGTGCTCAGGAGAGTGTATATGTGAGTAGAGTTAAATAATTTTCAAATTACTACAGATCTTCAAAGACACTCATCTTGGGTGGCACAAAATTGAAAAAGTGCTTGTGGAAACTAATTTCTTGCCATAGGTGAACTGCCAATCATACTTAGAAAACATTTTTCATTAAAAATGTTTTTCTGGCTCTCTGGGGGTAAAGTCACATTATTAGGAAAAAAAAAAAAAAAAAGCAAAGGATTTGACTCCAGAGGGTTTGATTGACTTATAAATAAAGTAGGAGATCTAACATCTACACTGAAAGGAGCAGAACTCCAAAAAAACTGTAGCACAGGTGGGTGTTCCCCAAGTCTTTGCAGATCACAGTTCACCTGTGTATGGGATAATACTTTAGAAATATGCCACAAACATGTTACATAGTGAAACAAAGATCATGCCATGAAATAAATGCAAAGGTTCTCAGTTAACTTGAAACCTGATAGATGACAAGAGAAAGGTGTGTGTGCCAAGGCAGAGCAGGAGACGAAGAAGGTTTTGCCATCAGCGTCAGAGAGGGAATGTGAGGGTGAGGAAGAAGCTTGAGAGATGGAAGGAGTCATTATGGATCAGAAAAGGAGGAAATGTTACCAACTAGGCAAATGCAGGGCCAGAGAAGGTTACAAACACAGGGGGACAATTCCAAACATGGTCTTGAAATGTGAGCAGGCTCTCCAGGACTGTCAGGAATAGGGGACGATCTGAGTAAATCAGAAGGGATTTGGAGGTAGCAGACTACGCAAGTCCAGACTGGTATCTCAGATACACAGTGTGGAAGACAAAACACACACCATGTGTCATTATTAATTATCACAAAGAGCATATAAGCCATTCAATACAAAACACGACCACAGAATTAAGAAGAAATTAATAAATTCTTCACTTAAGGTTCAAACTGGTGATGTTCCTGGCCAATAAGATGAAACATTTAAGGTCCCTACATTTTGAATGCCATTTTACAAACTGTGTGGGAAATTGGACTTTAGCCTCTGTGAGAACTGATAAGATTTCCTATCTCACTTGCAAACATTATGGAATATTTCCAGAAATATTTTAAAATTCTATTTTAAATGGAAAAAACCTCAAGTGCTTTCATGAGACATTAGTGAGCCACCAAAATGTTAGTCAGTCCCATCCAGCATTTCAGAACAATGCAATTATCTGAACATCAGTGTTTGTGTTAAGATACCTCTGCTAGAAACGTTGCCTAAACATTAGTGTTGCTAATATTCTGAATTTAATTCTAAGCAGAAATACAAGGTTTCCCAATTTGCCTTTCAACTATGCAGCAGTTATCTGTCTTGTCACAACATGAATCCCTTTTGGGTGAAAGCTGTTGATTCGAAGGTTAAAATCATCCTGCTAGGCCCTAATGTAATTTGTTGGAAGTTGGCCTTGGGAAACTTCCTGACACTGCCTACATATGCTCTTTGTTGGATATTCATTGAGCAATGATGTCTGAAGGGCTGAGTTCTTCACCTCCGTGATCATTATTAGTTATGGCATTTCTTAACAGGCTGTGCCTTGTCAGTTCTTTGCAACTCAGGTTTTACATTTGCAACCTCCAGTTTGCAGCATGGAACAGACACACTCTGCCACCACAGACAGTACTGTTCCAGGAGAGTGGATGCCAGGTTACACCCATAAACAGAATTTATTAGTAACCTACATGTATTGTCAATATTGAATAAATATTTATTCTCTCTTTTAATCAAGTGACATGAGGTGCACAGCATGCATTTTAGGCAAGGCTAAAGGAGAACTCCCTGACCTCGTTAAGAAACTCTCGGGTCTACTACAGAAATAATTCAAGAGAAAATCTTTGGCAGAAGAAACCACAGTATCTGTGGCCAGTGGTCTGGTGATCAAATAGGAGTGGGGAAACAGGAGACAGCTAATGCTGTTTCTGAGATATACGGTACCATTACTTCAATCTTCTCTTCCCTCAAGATGCATTTTCACAGGCTGTCAAACATAAAATCTTATGAGACTAATTTTCTTTAGAAGATTTTAATCAGATGAACAGAATATCTGATTCTGCTCCAACCATAGTTCACTTGACACTTCGTCTTGCTCAGCAATATTCTCACCAAATTACGGGGCTTTGGAGGTCTACAGGTGCTTTTATTACATGGCCACAGATGTCCTTAGCTTTGAGGGTGGCTCCTTCAAAATGGTGTCTAGTGAACTGCAAACGTGATGCACTGAGAAAAGCCAAAATTCAGAATTTTTAAAAAATAATCAACCTACTTTTAGTTTTATCTTGACAGAAATGTTGATATAACACGTGAGGAATCTACCAATGACTACAGACCTATGGATGATAACTATATATTTCAGATGAAATTATATTGTCACTCTGGATTATTTGTAGGAGTTTAAAACTTCTCCTAAAGTCTGAGTTTGAAATATATCATGTTTGAAGTGAGCCTTGTACACAGAAATATCTTGACAAATTAAATATATCTGGGGCAAACGGAGCACTCTCAAAGGCTTGGGAATCAGCCAGGAGCACTGACTCATCTTATTTTCAGGTAGTGCAGAGCTGCGTTTTGGGGACGGGCTAGCTCAGGAAATTTCATCAGATACACAAGAACAGTTTGCTTTTGTACTATTCAGGATCAAATATTATACTGTGATAAATATATATGTGTCTGAAATATGTGGTAGGGAGGTGCCCAGCATAACCTCAACAGCACTGATTGCACTTTGCTGCCTCTGGTTATTTAGGTTACTGTCTTCTTGTAGAAGCCTGGAATGGGTGTTCAAGAACTCTGGGAAGTGACCACTGGTGAACTAAGTGTCCGAAAGCTCCAAAGAGCAGGGACTAGAGGAAGAGGACTGGGCTTGGGAAATGGTTAGGGGACAGAGACTTGTTTGAAACTGCATTTTAAAACTTCTGGCTCTGGCATATTAGCAATATTAGAAAAATACAGCAATTTACATATAAAACACATGTTATCTTTTGGTTTCATTGGGTCCACAAAGTTCATACATCATGTCATCTTTTTAGCCAACAACAGTTTATGAAATAATAACATCATAAAGAAAGGACGTTGGAATAAACTATAATAAAACAAAACCTGTGGCTGAGATTTCACATGTTTAAGGTGAGATCCAATCTGCAGCGAAACAAACTCATGGGAGATCCCTGATTATTTTCATATAAAATGAATTGGATGCAAATTCATTACTGTTTAGAGACTGGATCTCAGTGACAGTTTGTCCCTGGGGGCATTGAAAATGATTTTAAATCACTCTGATAGTTAATTATTCAGCAAAAGACTTTATCATATAAAATTACTTTAATAATTTATGCTAATGGGGCATTGCAGAGGTAACTGTAGGACTGGTCTGGAGGAGGGGAAGACTGTGTGCCTGCACATTTATAATGAATTGTAGTAACACATGTATTACATTTGATATGCAAGTAAGGCATTTGTGATCACCTCAGGTTTTTTCCCTGACTTTGTCCCTGCACACATGCCTACAATGCTATAAAGGTTCCTAGTAAACTTAAAAATAGCCTAACTTCAGAAATCTAGTAATAATGGTAGTTTGCAAGGAATTAAATGAAGACACATGGTAGAGCTTTGATTTTCTGGATTAAGTGTCAGAGAATAAATAACGATCAGATGCAAGTCCTAGGTATCTCAGTTGTTTTTGGGGCAGTGGACAAACACCTAAGAAGAAAGAGAAGACAAAGCAAAGGAGATAAAACTGTACAATTTAAAGAGTGCCCAGTAAGGAAAGATTTAAACAAATGTTCTTTTTGGGAATTTTAGTGGTGAAAGGGCTTGACCAAAGGTCCAGTTGTGGTGGAAAAATGCTTGAAGTGATTTGAGTGTGAAAATGCAACACACTGAAGAAAAGAGCGCAGGACAGGCACTGCTTGATTCCTACTCTGCTGGAGAGAGAAAAAGGTGATACTGTATTGCATAGCCTTGAAAGTCGTGGATTTATGCAACTCTAGAAACAGTCACATAAATGCATATACTGCATCTCTGCACTTCTGTGTATTGGAGTGGCATTCATTTGTATGCTCGGGGTGAACACGGAGATGGACAGTTCTAAAAGCATCCTGTTACCCAGGATCTCAAAGGTTTTGTGACTCTGACAAAAAAAACTTTGGAGTTTTAATCCTATGGCATGACGGAAGGACAAAAGCTCAGCGATTTCCTCTAATATTCAAAGATGCAGAAGAATAAGCCAAACAGAACTGCATATTTTATACAAACATTTTGTGGTTTTGGTTTTTAGTATCCTTTGTCTACTTTCTCTTCAATGGAGGTCAAGTCCCTAGACATAGACATCTTCTGCTTGGTTCATGCTACAGGGCATGGAATCAGAACGGTCTAACATGCTTGCATGTATCTCTTCATGTCCAGAAGAAACACAAGGAGAAAATGAATGAGTTATGAGTACCCCTGCCTGAAAAGTTGTCTTTGTTTTAGTTATTAATCTAACTTTTGCACCGATATTCGTTATGGAACAGCAAGAGCCCCATTGCATACAAAGCCGTTGCTTTAATGCCAGGATCTGAGCCTGTGTTCACATCAGTAAATGTTCCATCTGAATCTGCTAACGATGGATCTGACTCCCGTCATACACACAGTGTGCACCAGCAAATATTTGGAGGAGAATGAGATTGCCATACCTGGCCTTTAATGCTGATATGAACAACAATTTTCAGATTCAGTCCCTTAAGCTCTTGCACTCAGTTCATTTTGTATAGCCTGAACTTTTCTGTATAGCCATAGTATAAATCTTTTTTTTCTTCATAGCTGTCCTCATATGTACTGAAAGGCAAAGTTATTTTTATAGGCCTCTTTAGTTATGAATAAAAATACGGTTCCTTAGTCACAAATAAAAACATGGTCTCACTTTCAAAGCAAACAGCATAATCAAAACAATAGCCCCCCCCTACAAATATAACACCATGTTCTACAGGACAAGTATTGATTAAAACAAAAAGGGCTTTTTAAACACCATTAATTCTTACCAATTCCAGTAGTTATTGATTCTGCATCAATGTCATTAGCCTTTCTCTTTGCCACTTCAGCTAGTGCCAATTCACCCTTATCTAGTGCAAGGTAATGGATGTCCTTTGGAAATAAAGGAGGGAAAAAAGATTAATCTAAAATGAATCTCACAGGAGCAACAAAAGGGATTTTGAAAGAAAGAGGTTCTATTATTTCTTAGATCACAAACACTGATGGAACCGATGAACCTACCATTACATTTTAATTCCCTCCCAACGCAAATTCATTATCTTACTTGTGTTGTTGAACACAGCAGTGAATAAAACACTGACCAATCATGCACTGATAAAAGTGAAGTTATCGACACAAGTGTATGAAAGACACCAATCTGTCTACTTTTAAGGTAAGGTCTGTTGATGCAAAATGAATTAAAAGAGAGTTGATAGGAGGTGGCTCTGTGTAAAGCAGATCTGAAGTGCTGGAACTCTTCTGGCAGACAGCCCATATTTGAAGTGCGTCAAATGCAGATGTAGTGCTTGGAGACATGGTTCAGTGGTGGACATGGCAGGAATGGGTTCACAGTTGGCCTTGATGATCTTGGAGGTCTTTTCCAACCTTAATGATTCTATGATTCAAAGGTTTCCACCTAGTACAAGAGGTTTGGGGTAAAGATCTGTCGGGACGAATTTTTGTTTGAAGGCTGTCATGTCACACTCACTGTTCCTTGAGTAAGGCCATGGTGATCCTCCCTGTGCTGATATTGGAGGCAATAAGAGCAACAGTGACTGCTCAGTAGTTTCAACATCCACACAGCTGACATGATTCCTGGACAACAAGGGGCTTTTCAAAAATGTTGTTGTCTTAGCATGAATAGCTGTTAATATTCTGGATCTAGTCCTTCATCTAGGGTTAAAAATTAGGAGACTACAGCAGGGCTGTATCATTACAGAGAATTATAGAATTGTCTGGATTAGAATGGACCTGAAAGCTCGTCCTGTTCCAACCATCTGCGATGGGAAGGGACACCTTCCACTATCCCAGGTTGCTGCAAACCCTGTCCAACCCGGCCTTGAAAACTTCCAGGGATGGGGCAGCCACAGTTTCTCTGGGCAACCTGTGCCAGGGCCTCACCACCCTCACAGGGAAGAATTTCTTCCTAATATCTAACCTAAACCTGCCCTCTGTCAGATTAAAGCCATCCCCACCTTGTTCTATCCTTTCATGCCCTTGTCAAAAGTCCAGGCTTTTTAGTGTGTCTTAATACTTGAGGTGAAAACCACCTGTACTATGTACAGCAGTACTTGTGGGAGAATATATTCCTGTGACAAATTATAGTCTCACTGTCCTTGATTTTGGCCATTGAAGTAAAGCTTCATCCTTGACCATTAATGAACTAACAACTAATCCCCTTCTCATTAGGCATCATGACCACGCGCTGCTCTGTGTGTGAACTGTGACACAAGAACCGAGGGAAATCCAAGAACAGCTGGCAAATCTTTTTTTCCCCACTTCATTGCTGAAGATGCCATTTGGTATGCAGAGGTTTGAGTCAGTCCATTGTTCTGCAGTCCATCTGCATGCAGGAATTTAAAGGGAAAGGAGTATTTGCTGGAAATATTGACATCTGCACACCAAAAAAGCAACTATATCCTCAGTAATGCAGAGGATTTCAGGTGAAACTGTCCTTCTAGGTGTGAATTTACTGCCATCTTCATCAATATGACAGAAACTCTTACAGGAAAAGTGACTTTAGTCTACAAAGAGAAGTCATATGACAATAAATGTGAGTAACAGTGTTAGGAGAAACACATGCTGCTCTTATAACCCCCTCATTTAATAATAACAATAAAAAAATTAGAACAAAAATAAGAACCAAAGTGAGAATGTTAAGGAAACTGAGACTGATTAGACAGGAAAGCCTGGAGTTGATTTGCAGGATCCCCACGGTCTGCAGGAGACAGCAGTGTTTTCTCATCACCAACACAGGTGTGACTTAAAAAAATGTGCAAGTGTCTTCGAGCAAAGTAACGAGTCACGAACTTGTGGCGAACTCTGTATTTCCTCTCTTTGTAGGTCTAACATGGTTGTCAGGAGAAAAGGGCCTGAGTAGCAAAGTATGACTTCTATGAAGATTAAACAGCAGATATTGTCGGCTTATTTAGATAACAATAGAAAACCCAAGGGCTCTTGGACAAGTCTGAACTCACAGAGGTTTGAATGTATAGGCAGACTTATTTAAAATACATTCTGACAGTGCTTAATGACTGTCTTTTTGTAGTTTAAACTACGAGAAGTACTGGATACCTCCATGCAATTTTAAATAACAAGCTCAGGGATGGGATGGCAACCGCTGCAGGAAATGATGAGGTTCTGTCAGAGAAGAGGTTGTGCATTCTGTGTGGACCAAAGCAGCTGTTATTTCAGACTTTGGTTTTGCCAATTTTCTGTTTTGAGTAAAGAAACGGCAAGATGCCACATATTCATCATTAAATAACGGGGCCTTTGTAAGACATAAATGTTGGCAGTAGGTGGGTAAGTGGCTTGCTTTGTCATTCCTCAAGTTGCTGCCATGAAGAACAAGAATAAAAAAAGTAGCTTTTGTCTCATCTCGAAACAAGCTTGGGAAAGAAAAGATTACAGATATAAAATCTACTAATTAGACCATTTCAGAACAAATTTAGGTGTTTCTCATTCAAATAGACCAGCAAAATTGGATTTTTCTAAGAATTTATAAATCTGAGTAGAATTAAACTAGAAAATTATAAAAGAGAAAGAAGAAACGCCAGAATACAAGGTGCTTTAAAGAATGACAGAAAAAGTAGAATTAAATGAGCAGAATATTCACGACAGATCTTTTTCACAAAATTACCTAAAAATTTATCAGTCCAAAGATCACATCCCTCTCAAAAACAATAGTGAAAATAAAAACAATTTCCAGCTGCTTACCAGGAGCTTGCTGAAAGGACTGCATTTTATCATTTAACAGTTTGCTTACTTTTTGGACTACTTCCTTTTTACCCTCACCTTTGTGACTCACCGAGCTGGCCGTTGGTGAGCAGAAGTCATTTGAAACACTGATGTGCATTTGTCTATAGGATATTTCTGGGCAACACTCCAACATTTCTTCGAAGCATGCACTTTCCTCATCAGTGTATCGCCCAAGATCTGACAGTTTTATTAAAGTGTCTTTTCCTTGCTTTTTTTTTTTTTTTTGCTACCTTTGGTACGTGGGATGGCCTTTTGAATTTTCAGCAGCTGAGAGCTGGAATGTACTATAAAAGGATTTCAAGCTAACAACCCTTCCACTGCTTGATCTTTTCTGCCACAGATTGGATCAGTCACTGTCCAATAAACGGAGCTGTTGTTCGTGATATTATGTCTCTTTCAGTTTTATTTTTTTATTGAACTTCGTAGGAGATGATATTAATTGATGGACTTAGATGTGACGTGAGGGTAAAGCTTGTGGAGAGACACAGCAGTGTATGTGTGTCTTGTTATGGCATCATACCAGTGACGCTATAGCTGTAGGACTAACTTTTAAGCCTTTTTTTTGTCCCCTTTTTCATATTTATGAAATAAATTAGCCCTCAGATAGCACTTTCTCAAACTTCTTTGCAAGAGTTTCAAAACAAGTAACGGGAATGCTGCAGAGCCCTGTTTGGTGAAAGAGATGCTCAGGATAAATTCTCCAAGATATAGGAGATTTTCTTAGAAGTCTCGCCCAATGTTTGCATCCTCCTCAGCTTCTGTTATATCTGTTCTTCTCTATCCTTTCCTTTTTGTTCCTTCTCTGGTCCCCTTTAAGAAACAGATTTTTTTTCTTTCTCATTTTGCCTATGTAATCAGATATCTTTATTTAGGCTGCTATTTCTTCTTGAAATCCCATTAAATTAACTGGAATAAGGTGATGTGACTCCTAGAGCCATCTGAGATTTTACAAGTGGATAAAAAGGCTTTAAACATATGTAAAGTCAAGTTGTATATTATTAATTGCGCTTTGACTTATATAAACAATATTTAGGAATCATTCAGTATGAAGCAGAAGTGAGGGATGCACAAACCTTGCTTAGCAGTACTATTGTTACATTAATACCTAGAAGGACTGTAAGGTTTCAAGGAGCAGGCTGCCTAATTTTCACACAGTATTAAGCACAATGAAACCAAATCCCCTAGAAACTACCATGGCACAAATAACCACCCTTAATGACCTTTGCATGTTTAAACTTCTTGAGTCCTGTACTTAGTGGTCTTGCAGCAGTGCCGTTGCTAGCTTATTGTAAAGCTTGTTCATTATAACTTACTTAGACAATGAATTAGCAAAAGGACATTTCCCCAGAGGAGGCAGGTATGTGAGGTGCTTGGTGCATAATTTAGGGGAAACTAGGAGGAATCTCAAAGGTAATGCAAGCAGAACGAGGACATTAAAGAACTGGTTTTGATCTCACAGTAACATAAGCCAGGAGGAACTCTTTGAAAAGATATATTTACGATGAAGGGCATTGGTAGGATGGGAAATGAAGAGTAGGTGTTGAGAGAGGAAAGAAAAACCAAAGAGTGGGAAAGGATGGAGTTAATTTCTCTGTGACCATTGAGACTCCCCTTGTGGAAAGTCCGAGAACCTTTCTGTTGAGAGTAGAACTTGCTATCAGCTGTGGAGCCAGGCACTGACAGTCCCTCCCTCTTGTATCAGCTGTGCACCCATCTCATGAGCCAACGCTGGTGTTCCCCACCCTCGGACAGAGGTGCTCCCTCAATCCCGCTGTCAGCGGAGGGAAGGGAAGAGAAAAAGGTCATGTAGGAAATGCTCTCAGTCACACCAGAGAGGGCCTTTGAGATGGCAGGTAGAATGCTGGGTCATTTATTCTGCCAGAATGGCTAAAATTAGGGAGAATTTATTATCTCTTCAGTGGGAGAGCCCTCAACAAAAAGATGCAACCTGCTCCAGACATCCTACAGTCTAAATCTTACATGTGGCTGCGGCAGTGCTTAGCATGATTAGGAATAATATTTGTATTGAAGATGCTAGGTTCAATAAAAAAAAAAAAGAAAAAAAGATGATCTGAAAAGAGGAAAAATCGAGGAGAGTAAACACAGAACATGTAATGAATTTCCTAAAAGTCTGACATTTCCATCACATTCTTTTGATGCATACTTAGGAAAGTTTATCGCAGTATTCACATCTTTCTAATTAGATGGAACAAGCCAGATGATTAGAGCTGTGAAAAAAACATCAAAAGGTTCACACAACTTTTTATATAATTAGAAGGGAATTTTCATAACCCCTAAAAGCAGGATTTAATTGTGTAATTTAACATACAATTTAAATATCAAGATCAAACTAGCAGGGCAAGTGACTTAATGGGATAAATGATATTAACATCTAGTGTCAAAGCTTAATTTAAACAACAGAATGTCTTCATTATGCAAAAGAGTCAAGCAAACGAATCGTTCAAAGGGCCTTTTTTTCACCAAGCCCTTTCCTATTGTTTCTTTGAAAACAATGAAATCAGCTGTGGAGCAGCAACATGCTGAGAGACTAGGAGAGCACGATTGGCTTTGTCCATCTGACCTCACTGTGACATTGTGGTGCAAGATCTTATAAAACAAGAACCTCCTGCAGAGCTCACACAGAGGAACTTTTAAGAGCTGGTTAATTTTACTTTTGTGGCTAATTAAATGGGAGGGGGCAGAGAGCGCATGAAATGTTAAAACCCTTGTGTTGATGCTGCTGAGCTTTGTTGTTTTAAAAGTACCAGCAGAAGCGTTCATAATTTGTCACTCTTCACAAAACCCTAAGAGACAGACTAAGAGCATTCAGGATCCCCAGGATATGGACAGCTCTTGTGTCCAGGACTCAGCAGTTGGACTTAAAGGAACGGATTAGAAAGGCATAAGCTTATTAGAGTGAAAGATGACATTCACCCACATCAGGTGAGATAAAGAAGGAGAAAGTTTTAAAAACATATACAATAATTCCTGAAAAATAAAGAACAGCCTGTAAACCATGCTGGGGGAAATGTCGATGACTCTAAAGATACTCAGTTCCTACTGATGAGTTTCATGACGGCAAAGGGCAAACCAGGTAGAAGGGTTCTGTCTTCACTGTGTGTCTGAGACTGTAAATTACATGGAACCATTTTAACATCCTGACAACAGCCTCTATCTCCACGAGTGACTCACCATAAAGAGGTCCCGAGCACCTATGTCGACAGCCAGCAGAAATGCTTTTTCAAACCTTTGATACCTGAAAGAAAAAGGAAACATGTTGCTTGCTGAGGTGAATTTAAGAGCTGCACCAAATTTTGCTAACGGACAGTCAAAGTACTTCAATACTCATCAGAAGCGATGCCAAAGCTTTATATATGTTGGGGAAACTTGATAGGCCCATACTCAGATTGCAGAAGTGTGGGGTAGGACGGTGGCTGCCCTTAGCCTTCATCATTGTTTAAAACCTCCTACAAGTGTTAGGCTCAGTGTTGAGTCCCATCAGATCTAGCAGAAACTGAAGGGAGCTGAAGATACTGTAGATCATAACAAATCAATCTTTTACAATGATACTGGCCACAGCATAGATAAATGGTATTCCCAACAATGCTGGCAGGAACGTCAAAATCCTCTACAGAAAACACTAATCCTGAATCTCACATTACTTCAGAGGTCCCTGTAGAAAGTTGCAGAGTTTTGTCCTTGCAGACCCCTCAATACGGCTCTCTGAAGATGATAATCTAGTTGAGTCATCCTAGAGTCATGAGTCCTTAGGGACTGAAAAAGGTAGGGGGTGACACTGTTTTGTCTCATAACTGCCTCAGCCCAGTACTAGCACAGACTCCCAAGAGTTTTCTGAGGTCCTGTGGCGAAGAAGATTGTGTCAATATGGTAAAATAAGGGGAAAAAAATCACAAGCAAAAGTCACCTCCAGACGTGCTCTAGAAGGCACTATGTGAATATCACCTAGAGACGCAGTGGAGTAGGAAAGGGGCAGTGTGGATGTGGAACTTCACCTTTACGGTTAAGCCAGGAGGGCTGTTCCATGGCACACCGGGACCATTCCTTTGGTGGGTGGAGGGCGTGCTGAACAACAGCTCTTTCCATTTGTGGTGACAGACTGACACTTCCTTCCTATCCAGACACTGGACACCATCTCCTGGGAATTACAACAAATATTCACATGGGATGGGTACTGTGCAAGGCTATATCTATCCTCTTGTTTGCAATCCTTGGGAATTCCACAGAAGTGGGAGGAAACAAGCCATCCATCAGAAGCTTTCTGAGGATATACATACAACAGCGCACTGGCAACTGGTAATCCCAATGGGAAATTCTGCACTGGGCTGATGCCTCTCTTATACTAGATGTAGATAACTACTATGTCACAATGTACTATGAGAAAGTGATTCTATTTGTACATATTTTCTTCTATTGTACATTTTGAACTGTTTAAAATTACCTGTGAAGATAGAATTGGTGATCATTTTTAGAGCTGCAAAATAACACAATCCCCCAGTTTTATTTCAGTTGGAAGGTAAAAGACTGATTCCATGTAGAATGATTTCTGTATTTTTCCCATTGCTGGTAAATTTTCACCCTTTTCATAGAATCATAGAATCAGCCGAGTTGGAAGAGAACTCTGAGATCAACAAGTCCAACCCTTGATCCAACACCACTGCGATTACCAGATCATAGCACTAAGCGGATGATAACAATTTTAACAATGGATCAGTCGTAGATACTTGAAGTTTGGGCGGCAAAAAACCAACATTGTTATTTCTCAGGGTTAGAAAGGCGTAAGTTGTGTTTGTCAAATAAATATTGTCAGGCAGCATCACACGGCCGCCAGAATTTATAAAAGTTCTGTGCCTTGGTGGTATCTCAGGAATCAGTGGGCAATGCTGTAGCTCTTCCTCAGGCCGGTGTGAACAAGAGGAAAGATGGGAATCCTCCTTCCCCTTAGCAGGTCCCATCCGGGATTTCTTGTTGCTGGCAAAAGCCTCAGCGGTTTTCTGCCTCCCTCTTGTTACAGCCTTATCGCTCCCTTCTCTTCCACCCCGCACTTGGAATGATTCAGCAGATTGCAAGATAGAGCCAGAGAGGACTTTTCCTCAAGGAATAACATTCGTGACAAGAAGGCATAATATGTTAGCTTAAGTAGAAAAGGAAATGCGCTCTCCAGGTGAGGTTCCTAAGAGCTGGAGCGGGGAGTCCTTTCCTCCCTAAAGCTAATCTCCCTGCTGTGCCTTCCAAGTACTAATTTGCAGCCCTCCTCACAGAACCAGTTTAAGGGAGGGGAGGAGGTGGATTAAAGTTAACCCCTGGATCACCGGGGAGCAGCCAATGCACCCCCGTTTTATCATCCATGGCTCTTATATCTGAAGCTTTTCAACAGGATTCCTACGAAGGCTTTTCCATTACAATATGTTGTCTTGTAATGCTGCTTATGAAGCAATGCTTTAATTAAGACAAATAAGTACATGTTAAAATACGTTTATCTTGAACAGTGATCATGTATATACTTTTTTTCTGGCACATCTTTCTTTTTTCATAACGGATTAAATACACAGTCTTAGTACTTAGAGTGGAAATTGGAAACCAAAGAGAAACCAGCTATGAGACTAGCTAAACAGAATGTCTGTCTTTGTTTTGGTTTTCCCAAAGTTATCACTACACAGACTATTTGAATGACATTTGCTTTAGCCAAGGCAAAAATGCCTACAACCAAAAAATGTAAAGTCACTTTTACATTTGATTCTACACCAGAATGCCCTATGTTGTTATTTCTTTGGAGTTTCACAAAGGTTTCATTTTTCCCCTCCCTTTAGTCAACATACATACTTCAGTCCCATTATGGCCTCTATTCATAAAACTGTGAAGTTAGCTCATTATTTTCAGATTTGTACCAAGGGAAAAAAAAAAAGGGAAAAAAGAATATCTAAGAAATGCTCTTCACAAACCAAGAGCCCTGGAAAAAACAATCCCAATCACTCCATAATTTATTATAAATGGAATTGCTTTCAAATAAAGTGGAGGTTTCAAAGAAGAGTGACAAATTTGCATTACTTAGGCAAACAACATTAAATCAGTCAAGAATGTCCAGAGGTTTTTTAACCAATCTTTACTAGAAGATAATGGTTATTTTGAAACTCTTTAGTATGAAAGCTGTGCTAGTTTTAATCTACAGGAACCATTAGAGAGAGGTCCATACTGCATGAGACCAACCTCAAGCTAATAATGCTTGTTTTATAAAGCATGTTTTGTCATGGGAAGACCTCTTGCTGTTGTTAGCACACTCACTTATAGTTTATCAGCTCCTCAAACAAACAAAGAAAAAAAAAAACCAAGGAAAACACTCTCCTTTTTGTTCTTGTGCTACAATCACAAGGCATAATATTTGCTTTTTAAAATGGATTCTACAGAGCCCCGGTGTCTTCCCACCTCTTCCTCCACCTTGTGACTTACTGCTGGGTTCACAGTAACTCCAGCAATCACGACTTACAAGTCCCTTGAAAAAGAGAGATAAGGAAATCTGCCTGTAAACCATGAAGTTCAGCCACTTGTTTGGTCAAAGTGACAGGCAACAGAACCATGACCTTCAAGATTAAAACTCTCAAACTGCAATTAACTATGTAGGACATAGAGGAAAACATTTCCCTGCAAGCTGTTTAGCAGATACAGTATTAACTTCAAATTCTCATATAATAAAATAATACTTAATAAAATAACTGTATGCAGGTATGCAGTGTTTCTATGTAGTCTATAAAAACATGGCTATTAGTATGGACAAGAAAATCCAGGGGAAATGTGAGTGGTACGGCAAGGGTCTTGCAGGTCAGAAATGGTCAAGGCAAAGAAGAATCCAGACCTGCCTTCCATGGTGCAGTGGCAGACCTGATGTCTGACTGTATTTTGGGAATGTGACTCAACTGAAAAGATTTTTAAATAAAATATGTAAGTAATAAAAAAAAATAAAAATGTTATCTGTAACTTCAGAGACGTTATCCTGTTCACTGGCATAAATAAAACGAGAATCAAAACCCGGGGTTTCCTCCTGTTGGATGTTCAGAAATAAAGTGATTGAAATACTGTTGGTCAAAACAATGTGCATGGATTGCAGTCTGCAGAGAAGGGAATAGAAGTCTCTTTGGTTTTTATAAGAGGTTCTACAAATACTACAAAAGGCGAAATTTTGTCATCTGTATTCCACAACACCCAAATTGAATGTGGTCACTTAAACACACAGATACAATTTGCAGGCTGAAAATGGTCGACTTGAAAATACTTGTAATATTTAGCCACAAAATTAAACTGTCTCCTAAGACCTCCAGGAACCAGGAAAAAAAAATCATTTGGAGGGAGGAGGAAGGGAAGGGAGAGGGAGCTCATGCAAGCAAGAAATACAGTGCAGAAAAGATGGAAACATTTCTTCAGGGACTAGTTACAACCAACAAGCCTTCTTAGACATGCTCATCGACCATGTAAGCATATTCCTTGTGCTGGGCTGATAAAGGAGGGCTGCAGCAGTTTTTTTCCTTGTCTTCAATAAGAGTACACAACATTTAGAAAATAATCTGCAGGGGAAGAGCTGTGGCACAAATAATATTTATAAGGCAATCCTTTTTAATGGAAGAAATTTCAGAGTCCTCCTCATCTCACAGTCCAATCAAGAGTGATACGCATTCGAAAAGTGGATATTAAATATGCACTGAGCAACCAGAACAGGAAAAAATGAATATTGATATAATTTACATGTAATCAAACTACACTGAAATTAAGTTTTAATTGTTCAGTATTCCATGATGCATATGCAGATTTTAAAGTATTCAGAATATCAATCAAGTGTTTACTTACATCAAGCAATTGTATTTAAGCATACAAAACAGATGATGAAAATATGTTCAATCAGCTACAACTCCTAACACTTACTGCTGGGTTTACATGATCACTTTTAATTCAGTTATTTCATTTAATATTTCAATTTAATAGCTCATTCTTTCATTCAATTTCTAGGCATCTTGCCCATTTCTTAAACACAATAATAATAATTATTCATAAAAGGAGCTGTTTTCCCATAAATTCTCATATCAGCAATTTTTGGAACAGAAATGGTTTTCATGCTTTTTTCCCCCTCAAAATATGTTGTTATTATCTGAAATATTTTCCTTTTAAATTAGACAACATTAAAATAAAGAATGACATCCGTAAAATGACTCGGAACCCCGTTTCACTGGAATCCTGAGCCAGAATAATTACAGATTATCAAGTTAAAGAACGGCAAAAGTGTGTGGCTGGGTTGCCAAGGGGTTGATTTAAACGAGGACAGATTGGTTTTCCACAAACTGTTGAATGTAACACCACTGATTCAGGTGTGTAGCTCTGTATCAGCACGCAGCTTCAGAGCCCATTTACAAAACCAGGGCTTACGGATTTACACATTTCACATGGAAAATATTGATATCATGAAGCCAGGTATAGGTGGTGTAACTCCAGTGCATCCTTAAAATGTCAACACTGAAATTTTATTTACCTCCAATGAGATAGTTTAAAGTAAAATTTCAGCAAATTCTGAAGATTTAGATTGCTATGCAAGCTGTCAGATATATATAGTATTAAAGTATATAAAGTATAGTATTAGACAAAGTCTTGTATCCTGCGTTTTACAGTGAATGCTGAAAAACTGGTACTGGAGAGGAATAAATACATCAAAAGCTCATGTTTCATAAAAAGAGAAACTAAACTAAAATACTTCAAGCAAAAGTCAGCCAAAACCTGATACGATTTTACCCTAATGAGTTCAGTAGGAAGCCCTATTATAAATAAGATGGTTGCAGAAAACTGAATTCAGCCTGAAGACCAGGAACTCTCCAAAGAACCTCTTAGGCTTCCTCGTACACGGGTGCAGCACAGCAACTCTTCCCATTCCCAAGGGACCCTGACAGAATATGCTCCAGAAATCCACTGCCCTTTCCCCAGCAGGGTATCCCTGTCTCCCTCCCGGCACTGGTTGGAGCAAGAGGCAACGTGGACAGTGATTGGTGTTAAGCAGTGCACGTCTTGATTGGCAGGACATCTATTTGCTGAACTTTCACTGCAGCTTCTTTTTGGGACAGAGATAACCTCCTGCATTCTATTTAACCCTAACTGGTTGCTGATTTTCACAAAACTTGCAGGCTTTTGCTCATTTCTGAGACTTCTACCCTCTGTGAAATTGGCTGAGATTCACCAATGATTCCCTAAGTTAGTAGGGAAGTGGCAGAAGGATCAGTGGATGCGCTGGGAAGCTACAACCTCTGAGATGCTTTGGGAGTATTATTTCGCCAAACACCTGCTATTATGCTACCGGGATCTAAGATTCTGAGGAGGGTCCACAACCTTGTTAGCTTCTAATACATTCTCGTACTGACCAAGAGAAAGTGCTGCAGAGCACACCAAAGGCTAATGGGGAAACAGCCACCGGGTCTGTATGTGTGTGAGTCAAGGGGATAATCCCCTATATTGTATTTTAGATGCAGGAGCTCTTAAGGTTGTCCAGGTATAATCTACACATCCCTTCAGGCCTAGATTTAGCAAAACATTAACGTATGAGTCTATGACCTATAATTTTCTATGGGCCCTAAATAAGGGCATGTTAAGTGAAGTGCTGGATTTGGGGCCTGAGTGACTTGTTTAAAAAGAAATCCCTCATGGAACTTTTCAAAGGTCATACACAAATAGGTCTCAGGGAAGAGTTACTGAATAACCATGAGGAAATACAACATACAAATACAAAAATACAAGTATCTCAAGGCACACAAAATTTCTGTTACTTGAAGGATGCTGTCAAGCTACATACCTCTGACCTAAAGGAAGTCCACCTATAACTTTATAGATTGCTGGGCGCAGGACCGAATGCCCTTCACATCAAAGAGTACCCTCTGGTATGAAGTAAGAAAACAAACAAGCAAACCAAATTAAAAAAATAGGAGAAAAGCGAAAGCTAATAAGGGGAGCCAGACAGTATGACTCTCTGACCAGAGAAAGCCCTTGAGGGCTGTAACTGGCTGTGAATCTTGAAGCCGTTCCCAAACCGAACATAAAAAAGAAGTTAATAATCTTACCATGTGATTCCTATCTTCCAGGGTGATATTCTGCTCTAGGAAACCTGTATGTATTCTTGTGTGAAATAGCTCAGGTGAGTCCCTTTAAATACATGTGCTTCTTCTCAGGACAGACTTCCTATGTTTTCAGATATTCAAGGGAGCCAAGATAGTTTTTCCATGAAGTAGTTGAGTAATAAGGGATCTTTTAAACCCTTAAAATACATATTTAGCAAGAAATATTCTCGATGTATGAAATATTCTATAAAAACTAGTGGGTTTAGGTATCTCCGAAGATATGTCATTTATTTGTTTAACTTTGCTCAAATTAACGATAAACCAGCACCAGTTTAACACTCTAGAATTGCCCTATAACTACACCAAATAAATATTATTTTAAAGATCCTGATTTTATGAACATTTACTTCACACACTTCCCATGTGATATTGGCCAATCACTTTAGCCTGGGTTCTTGTAGGGCAGACCACTGAAGAATAGGACTGCAGGAAGCAACAGCAACTTTTTCTACTGTGAATCAGAATTCTTTCACATCTGTCAAGTGCTCTGAGATTTTCCATAGTAGATGCTCTAAAAGTCTGGACAACGGAAATTTATTTCTATCATCAAATATTATATAAATTGAAACTACTAAGATTTATTTCTTGTAATCTGGGCTTCCTTTGAATTTCTTACACTCCTTATTTCCTTTTTCATACTCATTTTCCTTCAAGAGACCATATTTTGTTGCCATAGCAGTATTTCCCTACCTTGCAATTTTATCACAGTGGCTTTCCTTCAGGTTTCTCTAAGCTGCTACTGACACCCACCAGGCAAACACAGGCTCCCCCATCTCCGAACCTCTTCATTTTTTCCAACCTCTCACTACTTAGGAACTTCTCAACAGTCTATATTTATCTTTAAATACAGACACACTCCAACATACTCTTCCAAAGTACTCTGGGCTAAAAACAGGTGTTAATTAAAAATGCTGATAAGAGTCAGCGACACCTGTTGTTTCACATTTATTTTACTCAACCCTGCCTGTTAAATCCTAGCCTTTATTGCTTTAATTCGCTTCTGCTTTTCTTCTTTTCCAGCTTTATCCCTCTCACTCTGGTGATCATGTAAACTTAACAGTATGTCTTGAAAGCTGGGTTTTATTGAGCAAACATATCAGCATGTCTACACACTAAAGACAGCTATATAACAGAGGCCCAGTATCATCGCTGTGGTTAAGGATGAGTTGCTGCCTCTATAATAAATCCCTATTGTATACGTGTGATATCTCTGCAATTTCCAACTGCAGCAGATGGAAATTTGGTATTAAAGTTGAGATGAACAGGCCCTTTTCCTCCTTGGCTTTCCATGAGGTACAGGGCCAATTCTCCCTCATGCCTGACACTGGATAAGATGTGTTTTTTCAATGCTAAGACTTCTCAGAGAAAATACATTAGCTCGATATTTTCTAAAGCTGTCTGTCTAAAGATAACCATCTACTTACAAATCACGGTGCAGGGCCAAATGTTGGATAACTCGCCGAGTTACAAGTCCATTAGAGTATATTTACTTTTTCTATCAAGGTTTGTCAATAGCCAAATTAATTCTTTGAAACAAAATAATACAGTGGTAATGCTCATAAAATTCCCACATATAACGACTCCACTAAAGCAGATACAGCCACAGGAGAGAGAGACAAGCAATTCTCTGGAACTCTGATTGTATGAATTTTGGCACATTTTTGAGGCAGCAAATGGAAAACCATTGAGCACGATATGCTTTTTCTGCACAGCGCCGTGTCCAAGAACATGGAACGTAAGAAGAGCCATTTCCACACACCGAGGGTACACCCGACCTAATCCCTTGGCATCAGCTGGGCGCCAAGGAGAGGATATAAGAGCAGGGCGAGCATATGGTGATATTTCCCTAAGTAGTCTCCTACTCTCCAACAATTTGTGGCTCAGGGATTTGCTGAGCCAGAGGTGGTTTCTAGGCTGGTATTCCTCAGTGAATTTCTCTTCTCTGAACCTTGCCTTTGAACTCACATAAAATTTTATCATCCACAACATCCTGTGGTAAGGAGGTTCATATTTTAATTACATGTTACGTGAAGAATCACTGTATTTTGAAACTGCCACGTGTTAGCTTTGCTTGATGACCCCTAGTTTTCGTATTAGAAGCAGCAATGAGGAGTCATTTACTGCGCTCCTCTCTCCCTAACACTCACAATTTAATAGATCTCTATCTCAGCTGCCTCTTCTTTAGCTTGAGGAGTTTTAGTCTATTTAGTTGTTCCTTTCACTAAAGCTGTTTCATATGCCTTTAATCATCCTGGCTGCCCTTCCTAAACCTTTTTGAGTTCTACTATACCCTTTTACAGATTAAGAGACTCCAAAACTACACACAAAATTCAGGTGAACTGAAATGCACTGTTTTGTTGTCTAGTCCTTTTCTAAGAATTCCTAGCAGGCAATTTGCTTTTTGTACTTCTGCTGAGCACTGAGATGAGTATTTTATAGCTGTAGAGCTATAGGACCAAATTCTTCTTCCAGAATAACACTGAGCTCAGATTGCATCATTTTAGACATGAAATTTGGAGTCACACACACCATGTGCTTCACTTTGAATTTATTTACATTTAATTTTATCTTAAATTTTGACACTATATCATTGAGTCCTGTGAAGCCCTTTTGCTGTTCTTCACAGCAGGTCCTATCTTCACTGGTGTTAATAATTTAGTATCATTAGCAAATGCTGGCAGCTTACTCTTTGCTCCTTTGCCAGGCTACTGATAAGTATAGATCTGCTATGCTTATCATTTCCATTGGTGACCTCCATGACAACTGACCATTTACTCTTACTCTGTTTCTTACCTTTTAATGAATTACTTATCTTATGAAAGGGAAGCTTTCTTCTCATCCTGTGGCAGCTTAGTTTCTTTAAGACATTTTGGTGGGAGACCTTCCAAAAAGGTCTTCAGTGGTCAAACTTTTATCAGCAGCAGCTGGATATCCATTACTGACATGATTGCTGACATCAAAGAAATCAGAGTTTTGAGACATGACTTGCCTTTACAGAAATCCTGCTGACTCTCCCCCGATACAACGTTATTTGTCTGTATGTTCACATTTTTTTTTAGTTTAGTTTCTACTAATTTCACTGGTACAGAGGCTGGACTTACAGTGCTATAGTTCTTCAAGGTCTCTCCAGACTGTTTTGAAAACTGACTTAATATTTTCTGTGTTCCTGTCCTCAGGTGCTAAGGTCATTCTAAATAAGAGATTATACACCACAGTGTGTATTTCATATGTTTTATGCTTGACTACCTCTAGAAACTCTGAATTAATTTTACCTAGTGCTGGTCATATATTACTGATTATCTGTCTCTAGCATAACCTCTCTTACGGATACTTTAGCATTAACCAGTGTAAGCAAAGAAACATCTGCATTCTATCTTGGCCAACTGGTCAAAAAGAGATTTTTAAAGAGATTGACATGCCTATCTGCTTTTTGTAAACCTTTCCTCCTATATTTTTGTTGGTCTTTATGCCTCTCTCCTTCTGCTACAGAAACTACCTGAGCACCTAAGATCTTTCTGTTAACTGGCCAGTAATAATGTGATACAGGAGCTAGACATTTACAGTGCAAATCATTCCATTTATCTTCAAACAGCTTGCCTTTACATGGCTAATTTAAGCTAATTAGGGAGGCTTCTTTTATAGTTAATTGATAGGGATAGGCACTGACGTTTGATTCTTCACGCTTATCTTAAACATCTCCCTTCGATGGGATTACTCAACCTTTGGGTGCCCATGTCTTTATATTAACTACAGAGGAGGCCCAGATGAGCATGTAAGACATATAAATTCTACATTATTTAGTAATGAGAGGTGAAGTGCACACCCAAGACACCACATCCAGTTACTGGACAATTGCCTATTGCTAATTTTTATTCTAAATATTCCTCAGGGTGCCTTTCCCTCAGCAGGATCTTTGGTCCTGAAGAACCATAAAAGGCAGATCTGCATTTGAAGACAGAAAGCCCAGGGCTCTTCCTGGAGGGCACTGGATTGGAAATGGGAGAAAATCAGAACAAAAAGCCTGAGAGGGTGGGAGAAAAGTCTGATCTGATGAGCTGAGTTCCAAACAGATTATTGCCAGATGATCCACGTACAGTAAAAGTGTAATGGTAGGGCTCAGCAAGACTCTGAAGACAAGTGGAGAAAAAGTGTCTTAGTAAAGAGATGCAACATGAATTAGTCTGGAAAGAAACTTCAAGGAAAAAAAATAAATCTTAAATTCAGTTCTTGGTCAGGACCTCAAATTAGAAATTTTTGAATGTCACTCCAAAAGGAGATACTATTAGTGAGTAGGTGGAGTTGATGGGCAGGGAGCAACTGATAAGTTGATTTACAGCAGCTGCTCGAGAGTGGAGAGGTGTTTTTAAGAACTAATTCTTAATTTTTTCTGTCCATGAATATGGTATACTTGCATTGTTTCTGCACTCAATATATGTCCAAAGCCTGTAAGAATTCAGGGAAATTGCGCAGCTTGTACAGCAGGAAAAAGTCACCTTATGAGGGCAGATAATCAGTTACACAACACAACTGTGGTCTCCATGTGGGCTCAACTTCTGTAAGCAGCAATATCAAAGTCAGATTAACCAGCACGTGGGAATAGATTTGGCACAAAAAACATTAGCCCAGCGTAGCTATTCTGTGTTCCTTTTTTCTCATGCAGTCCCATGAGTGGGGACTTCACAGAGAACTGGAGAACTTATGACACTCTGGGCCACCAAACAGCATCTGTTGGTGGCTGGGTGAAATGGCTCCATATTATGGCAGCTCTGGGACTACTCCAAGTGTGTGGAAGGGGCCATTCTTCCCATGCTCCAAGCAATGTCTCCCGTTAGGTTGAGCAGTAAATCTCTGACAGATATTTCTCACCATTTATCTTCATGGAATATTATTCTCAAGCAATTATGTCTTGTCTTTTGTTGTCACCTCACCCCACCATTTTTCTCAATATTTCTTACATTGTAGTCACCACTAGAGTATTAAATCCTAGAGCTATTCCTGCAGCGCATCAAAGTATCTGCCTGAAATTGAAAATTGTGTTGGAGCTGGTTTAAGAAAAAGAAATCATTAACTACATAGGACTGAAGTAAAGACATTCTAAATTTCTACTGAGATATTTAACCTCTTTAACTGCAAAATAACCTAGTTCCATTAAACAGGTGCCTTTATTTCTTGTTTCTGAAACAGGTCAAGAAGCATGACCAGGGGAATCTTTTCATGTGTAGTTCCATCACAGCAATATAAATTCTCATTTATCAGCGCCATGGTAATATGAAAACCTTTGGTTTTGATCGTTTTCAAAAGATGACAAAAACTGACTCTTCAAAGTCCTCTCCAGAAGGTGCTACTTTAGTCAAAATGCTGCTACTGAACTTACTCCCATAGAGATGAATTCTCGTGTGGCCACCATAGAGAACCTGACTGCCATCAGCGGTCATTTTATCTGAAGGCATAATTTAATGCCTAATAGGTTACCTTATGAATATAAAAGACATTCTTAGTCCTCAACCATGTCATCATTAATGTTTATACATATTTCGTGACACACTATGTACCAATATAATTATAGATTCTACTTCTAGGGTGCTCTTAAAAAGGATCATAAAAGCTCTTTGCTCACTCTGTCTCTCAGTTCCATACACTTGGCAGCAGATGGGACTGGGAACTATTCCTATGGAGCTGAGGCAATTTTTTCACCTTTGATTTAGGGTCCTATTTAGGATGGAAATACTCACAGTGAATATCTACTTTGCAGATTGCAGTGTAGTGACAAGGGAACCTGCTAACCAAGGGGTAGTTAGTGATGTACCTGCAGGGCAAAAGAGCTCTATTTTAGCTTTTCAAAGGCTGTCTTGGACTTAAGTGATAACTGACTGTGTCAAGGCATCATGTCTTGTGGTATAGCAGTGCACTTCAGAACTCTTGGACAATGAAGTGATTCACAAAAATCGGTACTGGCTGGAAGCAGCTCTCCCTGATGCCAATGACCATCTCCTTTAAGAGCGTTTATTTACAAAGGAGATCCACCAAGTCCTGCATGTAAAGTCTGTGTTCTGCCCAACATGCAGCTAATTCTTTACATTTAACCAGTAGCATTTGCACCGAACACTGGGAAGAGTACAACACTTCTGAGAAGATTTGTGAAGGAGGAGAAACAGTGACAGTAAAAACATGGAGGAGGTTCTCATTTTTGGATTCACGCAAAGGAGAATCTTTCATGAATCCATCCAAAATTCTACCGGTGAATGTGATCAGAGAGGCACTTTGCTCTCGAAAGAAGCAAAAGCATTATGTTTTAATTTACAACAGAGCTCTGCTTTGCAGGGAAATATATTTGTACTATGGGAAAAATGCCAAATGACACTCTCTTAATGAAATTATCAGATGGAAAGGTCCAAGTGATTTTGAATCTTAGTATTTTTCCATGTAGGAAAAAAAAACCCAAAACCCCCAATCCTTAAAATGGGTATTCACAAACACAAAAATGGAATTACACAAGAGGAAAGGGCACAGCAGAACCACGGAGCTGTAACTGCATCTTAATTCTGCAACTCCTGCACTGCATTTCAGACTTTACTTTCTAGCCCTGCTTTCTCACTCAAAAAATGGAACAAAACAGAGCAGGCGTGTGCTTGCGCCTCTGTGTGTGTGTCAAACAAACAAGATAATTTCATGCATTAGAAAATATGACAAGTACAATTTACAAATGCTTGATCAGAGAGAAGCAAAGGCGTGAGTCAGCGATGTCACAGCTAACGAGTGAAAAATTATTCCATCCCATTCCGTGTTTTGTACACGGATAGATGAGGTTGGTAGACAGAGGCAAGAGGTTGTGCAGCCACTCCCGTCACACAAACACACGTAGCAAAAGGGTGGGGGCAAGGAGGTTCCAGCTCCCCAAGGCTTCCCAATAAATCCACCTCTGCTCAACATTTTACATAATGATATAACGCATTGTATTATTATATGCAGTGACATCATAATAAAATACCAGAGTGCTACTGAAGTGGCAAGGAACACCTAAGATACGTTTCTGTACTTGTAATTCAGTTTCCTGTATTTTTTAATTATAGATAAGAATTTAGAGTGAAAATAATTATTCATTCTGTAAATACTGTTGTAATGGATCCCTGGCATATAATTAAGAGGCCTTTAATTTTAATTTTGTGTACTGAACACCTATTTTTGGAGGTATTCCATATTCTGCATTCAGAGCCTATACCTGCAAAGCTCTAAGCTGCTATTTTAGGAGAAGCTGAAGATTCTGCATGGTTTGCAAATTTAAGAACATAGTTTTTATAATGATGGACACAAATGGCTGTGTCAAATATATTGCAAAGCATTTTCCTTCCTGCTAACTGTGATTTGTTTCAGTAAGTGTTTCTTTGCCCATCTCAGGCTGGATGGAGCATCTTCATTCTGAAGAAACTTCGTAGCTAAAGAGGGAACCAACCATTGCAGCATTCAGCTTTTTCCAGAAACTGATCTCACTGATGGTAGAAAAATAGCTAGCCTATAATCTCACTGATAATGTGAAAATGCATGTCTCCAGTTATTGGCAACTGGCTATACAAACTTTCAGCCTACAGTAAAGATTAAAATCACATGATTAATCCTATGTGAGGATAGCCTTTCTGGAAAGGTAACTGTATTTCTCAATTCTAGTAAATACAGACACTCACGTCTTTAAAAGTACAGCAATCACTGGCACCTTTTTGGCAGACTCAGCAGGCAGGTCAAAGACTGTCTCAGCATGTAGAATGAACTAGTATTTCTCTCTCCAGAGTGGGTCCTTCTAGAAAAGGCTTAAGGCAGATTGGTGGGGCATTCAAAGGAAAGCTGGAGAGGGGGGTGAAAACTTTGGTTTATATGAACATTTTTCAGATTTAGATCTAGAAACATTTAAGTGTTCTAACGTTTTAATCTTGTATGAAAGACCCCACCCTTCCCTGGTCCATCCCTGATGTGTCTGGTCTCTGCCGTATCCCACCACATACCCTAAGCTGTCTTTCCCCACTGCTCTGTACTCCCACTCTGCCCTCTTTGCAGGACACTGATGTCCCCATGCCTGCCTTTAGGCCTTCATCCTGAATGCCTTGTCTTCTACTCTTGCTCCTAACGCCACTTGCTTCCCTGACTCTTCCTACCAAACTTCCGAGTTTCTCTCCTTAGTTCCTTGTCCTCTAGATTTAACTCCTGTGCATCTGCTGCTTGCTTTCTTGGAAGCCCAAATGAATTGCAGAAGGCCCCACTCTATGCCAAGAAATGCTTTTTGAATATCAGCCACAATTTCACTGCACACAATTTAGGAGGCACTATGTGTCTTCTACTTCTTGCTGCAAGAGGGTATAAAGTGATCACTTTGTTTTTGTCTCCTCGTGCTCACACGAGAGTAACAAACCGTTCCCTAGTGCTGCATCAAGTTGGCATTGGCAGTTTACAGGGTTTCTGCATTCAAGTCTTCTTGTTTGGTCATGCAGGCACAGCTGTTGCAACAAAAAAACTCACTCTGAAGGGATTCATACGCTACTTGTAATGAGCCTCCAAGCACTCAGTGCTAAATTAATAAGGGTAAAAAAGGGAATAAATCAAATCATAGAATTGTAGAATATCCTGAGCTGGAAAAGAACCACTAGGACCATCAAAGTGCAGCTCCTGGCCCTGCACAGGACAGCCCCAAGAATCACACTTCGTGCTTGAAAATGTTGTCCAAATGCTCCTTGAACTGTGTCAGGCTTGGTGCCATGACCACTTCCCTGGGGAACCTGTTCCAGGGCCCAACCACCCTCTGGGTGAGAAACCTTTTCCTGATATCCAACCTAAATCTTCCCTGACACAACTTCAGGCCATTCCCTTGGGTCCTGTCACTGGTCACCAGATAGAGAAGAGACCAGTGCCTGCCCCTCTGCTCCCCCTCATGAGAATGTTGAAGCCTGCGATGAGGTCGCCCCTCAGTCTCCTCTTCTCCAGGATGAACACACCAAGTGCCCTCAGCTGCTCCTCCTATGGCTTCCCCTCAAGGTCCTTCACCATCTTTGTTGCTCTCCTTTGGACACTAAGAGCTTAATATCTTCCTTATGTTGTGGCACCCAAAACTGCACACAAGATTCAGGGTGAGGCCACCCCAGTGCAGAGCAGAGTGGGACAATCCCCTCCTTCACCTGGCTGGGGATGCTGTGCCTGACGTCCGCCAGGACATGGTTGGCCCTCCTGGCTGCCAGGGCACTGCTGACTCATATTCAACCTGCCATTAACCAGATCCCTCAGGTCCCTTTCCACGGCACTGCTCTCCAGCAGTTCCCCACTCTGTACATCCAGGGTTGCCCCATCTCAGGGGCAGGATCCAGCATTCATCTTTGTTAAACTTCACATGGTTGGTGATTGCCCAGCCCTTTGTCAAGGTCTCTCTTCAGGGCCTCTCTGCCTCTGAGGGAGTCCACAGCTTCTCCCAATTTAGTATTGTCTGCAAACTTAGTGTGTCTTTGAGTCCTGCATCCAGGTGTTTATGGAGATGTTGAAGAGCACTGGGCCTAAGATGGAGCCCTGTGGAACCCCACTGGTGACTGGTCACCAGTCTGATGACACCCCATTCACTATTACCCTTTGTGCCTGACTCATGAGACAGTTGTGGTTATCCATCTGTATGCTGGACTCTTTGTCCAGAAGAATCCTGTGAGAAATGGTATCAAAAGCTTTACTGAAATCCAAAAAGATTATATCAACTGGCTTCTCTGTATCAATTAGGTGGGTTACCATGTAGTAAAAAGAAATCAGGTTTGATAAACAGGATTTTCCTTTCCTGAAGCCATACTTGCTGTGACCAGTGACTGCATTGCCTTTCAGGTGTTTTTCAATACCTCCCAGAATAGTCTTCTTCATAATTTTCCAGTCACTGAAGTGAGACTGACAGGCCTGTAGTTTCCAGGGTCATCCTTCTGGCCCTTCTTGAAAACTGGGACAATGCTCAGCCAACTGGGACCCTTCCAGATTCCCACGACAGTTCAAAAATTGAGAGAGGCCTCAGGATGATAGCAGCTTTTCTAGTATTTTTAGATGAATCCTATCAGGCCCCATAGATCTGTTGGGAACCACCTCAAGCAGCAGATCCCCTACAACTTCAGGGTTAACATTCTCACTGGAGTGGTCCTCCAGCTCAGGGCACTGGGACCCCCTTAGTTCCTTATCAGTGTTGAAGACAGGGACAAAGAATGCATTAAACATCTCTGCCTTGTCTGTCTCCCTGTTTGTGAGGTGACCATCCTCACCCTGTAACAGGCTGATGTTATTTCTGCACTGCCTTTGGCCATTAATGTGTTTAAGAAAACTCTTTTAATTGTCCTCCCAGTTCTGGCCAGCTTCAGCTCCAGTGGAGCTTTGGCCACACGAGTTTTCTCTCTGCAGTGGTGAGCAGCACCTCTGTACTCCTCCCACGTCACCTGACCCTGATTCCACTGGACATACACCTTCCTTTTTTGTCTTATCTCCAAGAGAACATCCCAGCCTTCTGCCTTGTCTGCTTGACTCACGACATTTTGGAATGACAAGGATTGAGACAGAGAGCATGTAACTGACTTAAAATGTAGGCTTCCTGACACCCAGAAACAGCCACTGTCTCTGACAAACAGGTAGTGGGAAGAACTCTCCATTTTCAGGGTCCCCAGGGGCATAATAGGGCGACCTGAAAGGGCAAGAGCATAATTCTCTTCTCACTTTTCCTCCTGTTCTGAACCTACAGCTGTAAACACAGGCTGGCAGAAGTAGTTTGCCTTGCTGGCCTCTCACAGACAGATGTAATAGCAGCGCCTGCAACTTCTGCGTGCCTGAATTAGTGAGCATTGTGCCTCTCTGTGATCCTCCTAGACATTGCATCATGCCTGGATGGCATTCACTCACCCAGAGCCATGGTTTACCATTCCCCATCAAATCTGGAGTTTTCTCTGCTTAGCCTACATTCATATCATCCTAGTCCCTTTAGAGAACACCTAAAAGGAAATAAACACCAATTAAGGCACAGCCACTTTAATGCAATAAAGATCAGCTCTGAACATCATTTCCTTGCTTTCTATCAGATAAATCTCCCATATTTGAACATTTAATTTTGTACTTAGATTATGTCTTCTGAGATAAGCTTTAAGCATTACCATCTGTTCTGCAGTAATCACATGATCCTATCACTTTGATTCAGCCGAATACAAATCCCTTTGACAACAGGAAAACAGCAAAATAACACACATTTGTTCCAAAAATCGCCACAACTGTAGGGCGATTAATAGTGGGGGTAAAAGACTCTTCCACACACCTCCTGCCCGTGCCCCACGCTGTCCAGGCAGCGTTCTGACACTGAAGGTTCTTGTTTTAGGAGGATTGAGTCAGTGTTTCAGCTGCACTCAGCAGCCCCAAGGGCTGGCAGCTTATCCAGGGCCCCATGCCTCTACATGCCTGCTAGCACTTGGAAGCAAACCCTGAGTCAGAGGGAATACACCTTTCTCTTGCAGATGTAAGAGCGCTGTAGTTACACCTCTCAGCAGTCTCTGAGGCATTCTTTCTGCATCTGTCCTCCCCAGGCAACTGGCCCACTGCCACCACAAGCTGGCCATTGCCACAACAGATCTTCCCCGCTGGTTTCTAGGAGAAAGGCAACAGCTGAGCGTGTGCCCACTGTTGTGGCCACGTGTATTAGGAAAACTCCAGCGAAAGGCCGGTGCATGTTATGCAAATATTGGAGCATTCTTCTGCTTGGAATAATCGCCCCACTGGAATGGACCCATTTACCAGTAAGATGTATCTCTTCAGGCTCAAAATGTAAAGGGCAATACCAAATATTTTTTTTTAATATTTGAAAAAAAAGGACACTGTACCATCAAAGTAATTCGCAGTTTCTAGCTTTGCCTATGTAGACAATGTATACAGTCTGGATGAACCACAGAAAAAGGGAGCATGGTATGTCTTCTCACTATGTCCACCTTCTCAACAAGGTGTTACAAACATTGTATCATTCAGAAAGGTAATTTCTCCTTATTTTCATCCACTGGATGGGACCCACTCAGAGGGACTGTTTCAGCTATGTTTGTGGTTAAACACATGAACAGGTGAGACTGCTGCACATTGGTATTTATAACTGACTGAAATTTAAGCCATTGATTTATTTTGAAGGAAAAATAAAACAACAAACCAATGTATTATAAATTCTAGCTGAATTTGGTATTATGACTCTTCCAAGGTAAGAGCAGCTCCTCTATGAAGACAGGCTAAAAAATCTGAGGCTTTTCAGCCTGGAGAAGAGGAGGTTGTAGACCTTAAGGCAACCTTCCAATATCTGAAGGGTGTTTTAAGAGAACACAGGGAGGGCCTCTTCATCAGGAACTGCAGTGGTAGGACAAGGAATAATGGGTAAAAATTGAAAGAGGGGAAATTTAAGTTACTGTCATGGTGGTGAGGCACTGAAAGAGGTTGCCCAGGGAAGCTGTGGATGCCTCACCCTTGGCAGTGTTCAAGGCCAGACTGGACGGGACACTGAGCAACCTGGTCTAGTGGAAGGTGTCCCTGCCCATGGTAGGGGGGGTTTGAACTAGATGATCTTTAAGGTCCCTTCCAACCCAAATAATTTCATGATTCTATATAATTTACAGGCAAATTCAACATTTCATTTTCTCCTCTTACATTAATGGCACCAAAAATTCACTGAAAATTACTGGAACATCAATTTATATATGACAACTTTAAAGGTGAGAATAACAAAATGCTCTGATTTCAGTGGTGCAAAGACAGAAACATCTCGGACCATGCAGCATTCTTTTGTGTTCTAGCAGTGTTTTCTCCAAGTTTGTAGGCTTTTTCAATAGCTCATCTGTAAGCAGTTGGTGAATATCTATCTCTCACAAGCATGTTATCTTTTTCCTATCAAGCTAAAAGGGAAAGGGTGATTCATTTTAAGTGTACTGATGACAGAAGAGCTCTGAATAGCATTTTATCTGAAATACTCTATTTGAAAGGAATGAAGTGTAAGTTAAACAAACACTAACAATGAATGCATTTTTTTCAGGGGTGGTCCTCTTGGAAAATGTTAACCACATTAAAGTAGGTAGTTATTGAAATATGCAATACATTTTAAGCTGATAGAAGTTGAAACTGTCATTCACCTGAGCAGGTGGTGGAAGAACCTTCTTGCGTATCTGCTGATTGGGTCCCTGTACTCCAGCACAGTTGTATCCAAGAGGGGTCTTGTTGGAGCATAAAAGGTTCCAAGGCTTGCCTCAAGCTGTGCTGTGGAGTTCAAACACAGCAGCAATGAAACAAGTGAATCAGTTTCAATTACAACAGGTTGCTCATGTTTGCAGTCACTCAAATCCCTCAAACACTGATGAAATGTGATGTCGTTGTAGGACAGATGAAATTAAAATATGACAGATTGTACAAACACGAATGTGCATATAAACTTTCACTTCGAGGCAGAGCTGACAAGGACTCTGAGCAATAAAAGCTATCAAAAGCATAATGAAGTCTATAACACATCAAGTTCTCACCAGCATCCTACAACTACAAGTGACTCATAAGAGTAATACAGTTTGAAGAAGGTTGTCCAGTAGAGATCAACTCTCAATTAGCTCAAATCGTCTTTGTCCTCTTAGGCAAACAACAAGGGAGTTCAGTTTTTCAGGGATTATTGTGTTAGGTCAGCAGGTAACAGAACCCTCTTTGTGATGGCCTTGAGGTCTAAGTAACCTCCTTCAGACCACAGTTCTTTAAAAATTTTAAATAAAAAGGTCTAGAAACCCTAAGGGTTTGACAGCATGTAGTGGTGGGAAACAGGATAACCTCCCTTGTAATCAATAAAATAAAACCCTTTTGTTACACAAGTTCTCTCTGCTTTAAATACTTTCTGACTGATACACTCCACAGCTCAAGCTCTTAGGCATTTTTCTACATGTTTTTAACACAAAATTATAAATAATACAAGTAAATACACAGTATACTTTTGTGTCCTATATGCTTTGCTGAAAGGAAATTTGATGATCAATAATATTTATGCTATGTGACTTTTGCTTGAGAGTTAACAACATAGTACAAGGCCTTGTAGGCAGAATAGGAAGAATTTGCTATGTATTTATTTGGTATATATTTATATTACTTTAAAAGCAAAATATAACCTATTGTCTCATTAGGCAGACAGAATCTCATTGATTTGCTGTTATTAATGTTTGCTTGAACTAAGCATTTCTGTATTTAGTGAAAATGGTTCTTTCCTTCCAAGCATAGTTACATTTAATTAGGCTTGATAGCACGAAATGTGCTAGTAGTAGTGTTAGTAACACAGGCAAACTGTTAGTAAATTAGCTTTGTGTTATCTGAAATCTAGATAGCAAGATAAGTCAAACTTTAAAGGTATTTTCTTTCAAAGCAGCGGTCAATTTAGATTAAAATAGAAAAACAAGCCATACTCTCTTGCCATTGCTGTTTTCTTGACAGCATGTTTTGTACTTCTGAAACATTTCAACTGACATGTAATATGAGTAACTACTACCACAGTTATAGATTCATTACATAGCCCAGCTTGATGTTGAAGGCAGGATAAAGATCTCAGAGATAACTGCCCCATCCCTATAAATAAAAGGCCCCACTGGGTTTTGCTAATAAAAAGGAAAACAAATTACCATGCCAAATTTGTTAGATTCAGATAGAGTAACTCCTGGATGGAATAAAATTCCTTCTGCTGTAAACAGTGTTAGGGAGCTGCATGGGGGGAAACACACAGACATCTGTTGATAATGTGCATATTTTTAGAAGAGTTTCATACTCAGCCCTTTTCACAGGTCCTTTTCAAACCATGTTTTATTTAGAATCAATATGTTCTGTTTGCAATGCAGAGGTTTTTTTAATCAGATCCCACAAAATGGGGTATCTGATGGCTCGGCAGCAATGTAGGACACCTTGGAGTTTTTCTATCATCAAACACACCAGAATCCTAAGCATTCTTTCTGGCCACAAAAGATGCCTGGTGTCCAGCTGTCTGCCTGCTAGACTGGAGGATAACACCTTCACGAAATCAAGGCACTTCAACACTTGAAGTCTATCGAGTTCCAAGACAGACAGCAAATCAAGAGGAAGGTATCATGCCAGGCTTCGGCAGAGACAGGGCTAAACCTAAAATTCATAATTTCTTGTGAGGGACCTCAGCTACTGCTGCAGGGGGCCAGATTACAGTGAGGACAAGTGCTTTAATCCTAAAGGAGGCAGCAGAGGATAGTGTATTCAAAGCCTTTGTATCTTGTAATGAAAGAATGACCCTTCAAAAGCCCCTTAAGAAACATGCTAAAATCTCTTGTCCCTGTTGCAGGAAAACATCTCTCCTTAAGCTGGTGCTGTCTCAGCATGAATATATAACAAACACTTCAATCCTGTATTATTTGTCAGTAACATAAGCTAAATTCATAGAATGCAATGAGGTTACAGCACATATATGTTAATGCTAAATATTAAGTAATGCCTATAGCATACATATACTAAAATATGCATTATTTTCGTATCACTATTGATACAACCTAAAATGTAGTCTACACATTAGTTCACATTTTATTGAAACGACTTGTCTACACATGATATGTGATTATGAAGTACCATAATCTGGCTGTCTGGATTCTCACTATTGTCTTCTTATACAGTCAACAAATATATTGTCATAATCCACATATGAATTACAAAGACATCACAAAATAACACTAGAAATATAAACAGTCTCTTACCTTCTCTGTCTGGTGTAAGCTTTTGTTTAAGAAGGTGATTGCAAATGGCACTCAAGCAGATATAGCACTGATGACCCATCGTGTTCCAGTTCATGGTGTTCAGGACATTAATTGCCTCGTGTATCTCATCGTAACGAATGTACTGGTGGATGACTTCCACGAGGCCCAGTTGTCCTCTTGTCATCACACCTTCAATAGGAAATATTAAAACCAAAGATAATGAGTTTATACTTTGATACAGAGTACGTAAACCAGTAGCTGACTACTTTTCAGCACAGTTAAAAATAAGTGTCATTGCCCAAAATTAACTTGATGGGTTTCAGTATTAAATTTTTATGTGAGATAACTCCCTAATTTCTTGGTATATTTAGACTGAGTGTCTTTGGACAGCAGAGAAAAATAATCAGTGAACTTCACAGATGGACGCTGAGTGAATGTAGCCAAAACTCACCGGTGACGACATCGTGTAATGAAGTTTGTTTATTCACAGTTTATCACTATTGTAGGTAGGTAATAAATTAATTTTCTTAGCACCTCCTTTCGGTAGGGAAATACTGCTGGACAACACTAGAACCCAGCATTTGTATCACACAAATGTACCTATGTATACAAGTGAACAGCAGCTCCAGCTTCAAAGCCACTGGTACTCAATTACTCTCTAAGTGAAGCATTTTTCCTGTGAGGGGATATCATGAAAGTTTTATGAACATCTAGGGACCTCTGAACTACAGCTGCACATGAAGCCAAGAACAAGTTTGCCATAGGAATGTGTATTGACTTGTAGATCTCAGCTTAAGAACAGAAAAGATGATTGAAAAACTGCAGAAAGTAATGCTATTTATTGTCTCTGACTGGCCAAATGATCACTTTGGGTCAAACTGATAGAGTATTCTTCATCAGGACTCTTCCAAATGTTAGGAAGAGACCAGAATAAATTTATTGTTTTTCTCCCTTTAAAAGCTTTCTTATGTTACTTTTTTATTTTCCCAATTTATATTCTGATTGTTGTGTGTTGAAACTAATTTTAAGGAAGAAGTTCTAACGAGAAAGGGAACAACCTGAATTTCAATAGTGATATTGAAGCCAAAGGGTTGATTGGGGAAAACAAAGCCTGATAAAAGAGAAAACCAGACTTGGACATATATAAAACATACCTCACAAAAATTTCATAAATGTTGTTGTGAATACCTTTTGTGGTGCAAAATAAGTATTGAGAAAAAAAGAGTGGAGGAAAACGTTTGACTACAGTTTGAGGAGAAGTAACATTCTGCAAACTTGTATACGCAGATCTGATGCTTTGGAGGAAAAAACTTTCATATTTTTATTTTGTAACAGAGAAATACTTTATTTTTTTTAGCATCATTAAAGAAAAGACATGGTTTTCTATTGTATTTCTGTATTAAAGCCTGGGGACATTACAATGTGTAATAGCCATGTTTAATATCTAATAGCTTTTCATATGTAACAGTTATGGCAGACTTTATTCTTCCTAAATATTTAGTGCTTTTAAAGTACTACAGAAGTTGGGCAATCTTCATATTAACAACTAAGTGAAGGTGAAAATACTTATTTTCATGTTAATTAAATATAGTATTATATTTAAAACCCTTTGGAGGCCAGCAATGCTGAACCACTGGCACAAGTACCATGTTTGGCATTATCCGAGATCTGGGCTGACATCAATGACAAGAAGCCGCAACGCTTTTGGAAATGAGTTTGGCATTAGACACCAAAAATATTTGCTATTAATGTGTGAGGGTATATTTAATATGAATCTTCTCCTGAAATAAATCTGGATAGACAATGGAGAATTCAGACAACTTGTCCAAAACCATAATATAGCTGGAAGTTAAAAACATATTTGCCTATTCTCATTGACATAGTTTCTCAACAAACTTCAGTGGGAAACCATTCCAAGCCATGTGTTAATTATAGATTTTATTTCAGCCCTGAATGCCTGTCTGGGTCTTGCTGTCGTGGACCCCGATATTTTCTGTGTATCTGCATCATTTCTTAAGTAGCAGAGACCTAAAAACTGCTGAGGCTGTGAAGAAGGGCTCACTTGGTAGTTGCCTTGGTAGTGTGGCAAACTGAGTAGAAGCGGGGGAAAGCTGAAAACCAGGCTGAAGTAGAGAACAGCGTATTTTTGCACAGTGGACTACAAAAGAGGGAGGCAGGGACGGAGGGAGAGAGCTTTGCCTTTTTCCTAGAAGAGATTTTACAGTAATTATACAGAAGGAATTTTAAAATGTGATAACTTTCAGCTGTAGAGGTCAACATCTTCCCATTTGGATGCTTGACTTCTCCTGGGTGGTGCGCTTCCAGGCAACCTGCTTGGGAAAAAGAGGTGACAGCCAACTCACTGCCTAATTGATTTAGGAACGGTGCCCAGGGAGACAGTCCAATTAAGTTTACAAGCTGGCAATTAGCAGGAAAGGCCTCTAAATCCCTGTACTGAGAGCCTGCTTGCCTTGGTAAGAACATAAATGTGCTAAAGATAGCAAGGGGAAAGCTGTGCTTTCTGGAAAGCTGTTGTGAGAAAACCTCACAAGGGAGGACTAAAGAAAAGCAAGGTAGAGGTGAGTAGAGTGCCTCCTGCTCAACTCCATCCCAGCCCAAATCAGGACGGAGATAATTTAGAAGGTTTGTTTTTTTTTGGTTTTTTTTTGGTTTTGTTTTTTAAATGGCCAACATGCACAAAAACATCAAATAGCTGTTATAATTAGTGTTCTGGGGTACTCTGCGACTATTAAACCTGTCATTGAACTTAATGCAGCTAATTATCTCAAAATAAATGATAACCTGCAAACAGGGTTTTAATAGTTTTTTTTTTTTTTGAGAGCAGCAATAATCCGGATCAGCTCTTTTAAAATGACACAATTATAAGTCAATCCAACATTTTTTTTTGTTGCAAACATCCTATTCTATTAATTTACCTTTTGGCAGTGGCATGCTTGGTTAAGATTTTTTCTAATTCGGACTTCCAAATTTTAGGTCTCTGGTATATTTAGTCAGATTATCCCCCCACAAAAGAACACATGTGTCTCATTAAATAAAGAAATAAAGTAGATTTTCCAATCTTACTGTCAACTAGGTTGCTTGTTTGGGGTTTTATGGGGGGTTGGTTTGTTTTGGGTTGGTCTTTTGTTTTTCTTTTTTTTAAAAAGCTTCTTCCTAGTCTCGATAGCTTTATACAAAAGAATCATTAAAAACTCCCATGAAGATTTAGAGAGGCAATCTTGTTTTCTTGGACAGACAATGGGCAAAATGCTGAAATTTTCCAGGATGGCTGCCTGTCCTGCTGAAGCACTGGCTTGGGAGTGAGAGGGTTTAAGCATGACTATTTTTTTAGCCCTCACAGTGGATTTGAACCACTGTAACTTGCCTGACTTGAATGAAATGAATACAGTTCTCACTGATGAGCCACTGCAGGGGTTTTATTCTTAGTTCAGCCACTGACTCGCCGTGTAAGTCTTGGAAAGCCCTTTAGCTTTCCTTTACTGCTTCTTGTTATTCTGCCTGTAAAAGGAAAATAGGTGTGGGTTTACTCTTTTAGAGTCTCCTTACACCTAAAATGAGAAGTGCTACAAAAATTCTAAAATTAGTACTATTACTACTTTTATTCACAACTCCTTGCAAATTAGTTGAGAGACCAAACTTCTCTGAAGGTTATGAAAAACTTCCTTCTGCTGTGGTACGTCTTCGAGGAAAGAAAAGGAGTCTCATGTACTGAAGCCAGGAAGAACAGAGTATACTGGGACAAATATCCACCATACACACAAAAAATTAATTTGGGAAAGAAAATAGCATTACTATTCTATTATTAAATGTAGCTTACTTTAGCTTGCTAGGGCTATTACTACAGAATTAATACAATTCCTAAAATTATATACTACAGATGAAAAGAATTTTCCATATGATAAATTGTTATGTTTTATTAGAGTAATGGGGAACATGATGGGACACTGATCTGACAACAGATTAGGGTCCTATTTTGTCCAATGCCATATGAAAAGGTATTAAATCATTGTGCAACATAAAGAATTCCTTGGTTCATATCTTCAGATATCACTGGAACAATTTGCTTTTAAGGCTATGGTCCCATATATCTAAAATTAGGATGTTTCAAACTACAAAAACCTTGTGGGATACAGATGTTTCCTTGAGAGCTCAAGGTTCACCATATGTGCTTAAGAACTTACCAAGTTTAAAGTGAAGTACTCCCAGGGGTCCTTTGTCAAACCTCACCAACAAAAGATCGTGAATGTCCGTGCTGTCAGGGCTGGCCAAGGCAATCGGAGGAGCAGCCCACTGGATCTGGACGAGGCTGCTGGGCACTTCAAAGTGTTTACTGAATTGCAGAGTTGCCTCGGGTGAGTAGTCTGGTGCCAAGAGCTGAATTTTAACAGGGGACAGCGCCGTGTCAAAGAGCTGCAGCTCCCCTTGCGAGCTGCCGACCACGAATAGGGCGCCGGAAGGGTGGTAGGTTATCACGGCGGGGAGCAGATCCGCCTGGGCTAACAGAGTCACCTGGTTGTAGGCTTCATACAGAATTATTGAGGAGTCTTCACAGCCCAGCACTAGCTTGTCCTCTGTGACATCCCTGCAGCAGCTGACGGCCCTGGCTCGCAGCGGGATCCTGGTGACTGCTGTGCACTGGATTTTGCTCCTGAGGCACTTGTAGAGGCAGCTGTCGGCCATGGGCTCTTTGGCTGCTGACACCGAGTGCTCCACTGTGTGCACCTGGTAAGGCTGGTGGGAGCTGAAGCTGGCATGGAGGGGATCCCACTCCGTACGGACATAGCTCAGAACCTGAAAAAAAAAACCCAAGGGGTTTGGTAGTCATTTGTAGTAATTTATTCTTACTTTGATGATTTAAAAATATGCTGCTGCAAATAAGCTATTTTGTGGGTCAGTGAGCTAAAACAAATATACATTCTTTAAAATTTACTGTATAAACTTTTAAAAGGTAAATTTATTTTATTAAACCCCACCCCCTGCAATGTAGTTTGAGCCATATTTGTTTGTCCAGACCTGTATTATAGGTTAGCAGAATAGAAGATAAAAGAGGGGATGGTCCTAGCAGCGTTGGTAAGAAGAGAAATGACCAGCTGACTATTCACAAGTGGAAAGGGGAAGAACCCCCAAAATTCCTGAAAAAAATCTGTAATAGATTACCCTGAGCATCAGGTGTAGAGGATTCATTTGCTCTGGGCCATGGTAACAGAAAATATTACACTGTAGTGGTAGAAACAATGGCATGTTTAAACAACATCTACTATATATTGCCAAATGAGTAGGTGGTAGATGTTTTTTGGTGCCATGTAGCTTTAGATGCAGAATAGATGAATTTGTGATGGCAGAAAAGGGAGGACCATTACAGGGTACTTGAAAGTTGAATGAACTGGAAGAAGAACACAAAGGCAGGATGTGATAAAAAGACAGCAGCTGGCAAAGAGCAAGAATCTGCAGTGTGGAGACATGGGAAGTACCATGAAGTGGTAGAGACAACAATGGAGACAGTGAAGATTCATGTCCTCTGATACTCGGGTTTGAGAGGCATTGTATAGGATTAGGGCAGGGAAACTGCGGGAGAAAAACCAGCCATAAGTAAGTTACAAATGAGCTTCTGAAAAGCTCTTTCTCTGAAAGAGAGAGAAAACCCACGTCTTGAGAAGAATGAGAGTAGTGGAAGCCAGTGAGAAACTTGCTGGTGTTTGCTCATGCAGAAATAAAGAGTGAAGGGAAAATGTCAAGCTGAGCCGAACCCCGCCCTCAGGTATACCCACAGCAATCCTCACACTGTCAATTAAAGCTGCTGACCTGCCACAACTTTTGGAAGCCCCTCGAGTTCAGGGGGTATGAAAGCACCTTTTACACAGAAAGGAGTAAAAAATGTGATTAGAAGGGAGAGAGAGGACAAGGAAGGAAATTTCAGGTTGACAACAGAAATGCACGCATAATATTAAACCAATTTAAATTTGTTTTCCACAGATCACAAGAGCAACTGAACACATAATTTAGCCTTTCATCCTGCAAAAGAGAATAAGAAATTTAGATTTTTTTGGCATCCCACCCATTACTTAAGAAGTAACTGATAAGTTTATGAACAAGCCGTTTGGGATGTTGATCAGACTGATTAGGATGTTTTGTTCTGACAGTTTATGTATTTTGTCAGCAAAAAGGTTTCTCGTTCAAAAGAAAGGAAAAAAAGGATTATTGTAGTTCTCTAGCTGGAAAGCAGCTGACAGTTAATACAAAAGTCTTTGCCAGGGACAAGCAAAGAGCCACTTAATGCCACCTAACACAGAGGGCAATGCATCCAACCTGTGAAAACCTCACCAACCAATCTCAACAGAGCAGTGACCAATGACATTATATATCAAAGAGGAAATAAAAGATCGATTATTTATATAGTAAATGTATATTATACATTTTCTCACCTCAGCCATTCCCTCACCAATGACTTAGCCTCTCTTAACTAGGCATTTTATGCCCATAAAACGTTGCAGGGACTACTGTGCAGATGTTAGAGCCGCAAAAGAGTGTTTATTAGGGTGTTAAATTGCATGGCAAGAGACCTCCTAAAAGAGGTTATTGTGGACAAAGGATTACTGCGACCACAGAGTTCTCTACTCCCAAATAAAGACGAAGTAAAGTGGCATTGTTTCTTCTGCAGTTTTCCCTAAGAGTATGTACAGAGACTCAGGTAGCTCCCTTTCAAATGTGTGAAACAGAAATCTTGCCCAAGCAAGTCTTCAAAGCTTCCATAACTTCAGTGAAATGAGCCTTGAGGCCCTCTGGGACTCAGATTTCCATCTTCCTGTGGCAGGTTTCAATGCACTGCATTATTTAGGTACATATTTTGACCCCAAACCAGCGTTTTTCTCTGGACATCTCCTCACAAGCTACAAGAATGTCATGAAGACCCATACAATAATCAAGCCTATGAGAGATGAAAGCCTGAAACCTCTAGTAAATTCTGAAGAGGGCCTGGCCTTGAAGGTTAAGACAATAGAGAAGAAAACGTGTGAAACATGGATTTCACAACTCCATAGGAGTGACTGGTGGAAAACAGCAATGAAAACAGTCACAGAAAAATAAATGTTGCCAAAAGATTGTTTGGCAGGGAGCGAGTAAACTGCACCCAATTCAAATTTTTGTTCTGCCTTCTTAGAAGAAAAGTGGGCCAAAATGAATTTAGTGAATTTAAAAGAAAGTAAAATCTTGCATTTTGAAAGTCTAATCTAATGAGTCTTCAGATGAAAAGCTTTTTAGCTTCACCTAATTTTGAGAGCAAATCCTTGAAATTAAGTCTAGGGTAGGGCTGGTTGCTGTTAAAAAATACAATTCTAAACTAGGAAAAAGTTCCTGCAAAGAGAGAAAGACTATTTGCTGCCTTTCAAAACATAACTTTTGGCATAATGTTTAAACATATAAGGCTTGAAGGAAACTTTTCTAGCACTACTGTTCATACCCTGGCTGAAAACAAGAGAAACATTTCTCCTTAGATTGGAGCAGATAAGCTGCTTCTTATGCATCAGTGGCTTCATGTGCCTCTTGCAGGAAGAGTACCAAGCCGAGAGACCTCTTTGTTCTGGCTTCCAGTTTTGCTGAATGTAGCTGGCATTTGGCATTCTGAAGGGGAAAAAAAATGGATATTCTCTTTCATCTGAGAGGGAAGATCTGTGTTTCTCTCAGAAATTATTCATTCCTCATGCCGTTAACTGGGGAAGTAAAGGAGAGATGCACAACTACAGAAACATGTTAATAAGGCTAAGATAATGCTTTGAAAGATAACAAGTCTAATAACCAAAACTTTTTTTTTCCCCCCAAGAAGATGGTATTCTGCCAACTGTTCTTCTGCCTGGTAAGTAGCCACATGCTAGGAGTAAAAGGAGTGCACACAGTGCTTTAGCAGCCCATTTAAAGGAATCCGCTGGGATTCCTTCCTGATAAGCAGCAGTTCTCTGGAAAGGGTTACATTAAAAGAGTTAACAAAACATTTGCTTAGGGAATGGAAACGCAAAAGCTGGAGGAGTTTCCTCAGAAATGGGTAGGACAAGCTGTCAGATTTGTGGAGGAGGGGACATGGCAGCGGATCTGAAGAGACAGAGCTGTAGTATCACAAAGCAGGGTGTACAGTTCTTTCAGTGTTAAGGACCTTCCATAAATCTTGGACTAAGCATTTAGCCTTGAATTTCCAGGAAAGACTTCTGGAAGTACTCTGCGCGAAGTAAGGCCAATTACTTTCTGAAAAATAAATACAGAAATATTTTTTAAAAATTTAAGTCCCTTTTATTATTATGACATGAATGCTACAAAAATACAGTACACACATTTAAATATTGTCCACATAATTGATACGTATTTCCCTTATTAATGTTTCAGTCATGCCACTACTACTGCACATTTATGCTGTTTTCCCAATGCAGTACTGGCCTGGGCTCTGCGCTACACATGCCAGGCTCTCAAATCCCAGAGTCAGGAATCATAAGAATCCAAGTAAAGGAATTCCTTGATCATTATAAATAAGGAGTCCAAACCATGCCAGTTAAAACACTTTCTTTCATTTTATGTTTGAAAGAAATAATAGCACTAGCTTGTGTGGGCAGTATCATTCTTCTCAGTGCAAATTTTTGAACACTTAAAATTAAAGTATTTTGCATAGAACACTGGGAAAGGATGAAGTCCACATATCAAAACAAGTAAGAGTTTTAACCAGTAGTTCTTAAGCAGAAAATTGGCTTACCAGGCAGATGAAAAAAGAAAACAAAAGAAACAGAGAAGTAAGCTTGCTGTGACTGAATTGTCTGTCTGTCAGATGAGAAAAAAATGTTTGATTTATGTTACGGATGTTAAAAAAAGTGCTTATTTAATTTCACACTGCGAGGCTCCAAATAACAACAAACGTTTTAATTAGAAATGTAAAGTGGGAAGTGTGGTGCACACCAGAGTAAAATAATTTTAAACACAACACTGTGAAGATGAAAGGAAAAAAACCCACCCTGTTTTTAAACATTTCTAAAAGAAAAATGCAAGGTTCCTACTCTAGGTTTACTTCTTTGGCTGCATTGTATCTACAGTCCTACATGCAGTTTTATTATTTAGATCTCCAGTCAACATTTATTATTATTTTCTTTCAAAATCAATCATCACCATCATCTTTATCCCATATTGTTCACTGAACTTTTAACCCAGTGTGACATCAAGGATTTTACACTCTTTGCGTGAGAGAGGTGTTTCAGCCATTCAGATACATATAGTAGGTATTTTTCTGAGCACTACAGTAACTATAGGCCAGGTCATACAGAAAAGATCTGCTGTGTCTATTTCACAAATTCAGGTGCAATGTGGAAGCAATAACTATTAAATATTATCTCTTGGGAGAAAGAAAAATAATATTGTCTCTCAGGGCAACTATTTTTTCCCACAAGATTGAAGTATAATTTCAGTCATTCACACTAGCACTAAATGGAGTGAAAACGAACATGGTGAAGCCAAATGCAAAGTACTGCAGTAACTGAGCCCTGGCATCAGCACCTCCTGTTCATTTGTCTTTGCAGAATAAAGTTCATGTTGATTTTAACACGACTTCCTCTCAAAGCATGTAATCCAAAGATGATTTCACATCAGATCCTATTCATTCATAGCAAATTGTTTGAAATAATTTCTGGTAAATTCCTCTTCTGGTTTTGAAATCCAAACACCAGTGTTATCTCCACAGGGAGACAATTTAAATAACATCCTTGATCATTGGTACTTTAACACACAAAAAACCCCCACAAAACAAAAAAAATAAATCCCAAATAATTAAATAAATAAATAAATTAGAGAATGGATGAGTTTACTGGAGGAAACCAATGCACACAGGAAAGCAGATGAAGGTCCAGCAGACAAATACTCCTGCAGCAACAAGCATCCATGTATCTAAATGTACATCGCACACTGAAGCAAAGAGAATGCTAAAGACAAAAGCACTTTTGTTTCTTCAAGGGACAATTCTTCACCAAGTATTACAGCATTCAACACAGTAAACACTCATCTCAGAAAAAAAAAAATCCAGAAAAAGAAGTTGAGATTTGCAAGGAAAATGCTCTTTCTGTTTTTAGAGGAATAGTGTTTACCTGTAGCCTCAATAGTAGTTAATGCTAAAACATAAAGCCACATAGTAAAATTCAAATCAAATTTACAGTGTATTTAAAAATTCAAATGTATCTCTTTCATTAGGTTGAAAAGCTGCTGAAGCACACAACACCCCAAACACTCTATGGGCAATGTGAATCATCCCAATGCAGAACGTGTAGTTACAGGTGATGATCATGACGAGGGGTTGAGTTGTCTCATCCCACAGCTATTCCTGTCCTCATCCTAATGAACACTCTTCTGGTGGGCAGCCAATACCACTCAGAAAATTCTTCCAGGCAGGAAGTAGTAGCAAATAAATACCCCATTTACCTTTGCTCTGCCCCACCAAAGGAGTGTCAGCACCTGGCAGGTCATATTGTGGTTTCCGTAGGTCAGCACTGAGGTGATGGCTGTGGGTGGCACCCGTTCATTTCCTTGGGCTTGGCTTCATAAACCCAATATGCCAAACAGCTCTTTGTGGTCTTGATATTCAGTAATTTCTGTTTTTCTCTTAATTCTGATAATAACACTCTTTAATCCAACTATTATTATTATACTATTATAATATATTATATATATACACTATACTATTATTTTCAAGTAAAATGCTGGTGATACTACCTTACTACACTTCTTTTTGATAAATGCTCTAAACTGAATTAGTTCATGCTTCTCACTCTTCTACTCTTGACAATACTAATTTACTGGGAGAAAAGACACTGTAGGGGAAAAATGAACCTCAGCTCAATGCAGATTGGTGGTTGACGCTACTTCTAGAACTGCTGGGTTATGACATTCTCCCATCCATGCACAGGGATTTAAGGAATGCTAGAGAAATCAAGGAAAAAAACCCAACCAAATAGTAGCTTAGATTACACTTACAGGCTATGTGTATAGGCAGAGTGTTTTGAGCCTTGCTGAGCATCCAAGAGCTAAGTACATGGAACAGCTTAACTGACAACCAGCAAGACAGTTTGTTACTCATATATGACTCAGTTTTCCATAGCCCTGGCATAGTGCTCAGCATTTTGTTGATAAATACAGGAAAAGAAATTTCATCCAAAGATCTTGGAATTAAAACAGTCAAGTACAGGCAAAGAATCGAAAAAGGGAAAGCAACCGAACCAATCTGGCAGTTCTGCTTTTAAATAGAATTTTCTTCTATTTCTATTACACTATGGGCCAAATTAAAATGATTATGGGGCCTAAAGCCTCGGTGAATGTTAATTATCTTTACTGTGTAAAGCACCAGTGATGTACTTAAGACTGTACCAGAGTCTAAAACAGAAAAGGATAAAACAAAGTGTGTAGAAAGATGCAAAGGAATGCTGTTATTTGGAAATCTCTGTATAACATATAAATTGAAATGCAGAAAGCTTTAAACTGACAGGATGGTTTCTGTGAATTTCTTAGAAGAAACGAGAAACATCTACGAAAATAGAGATTGCAAACTGCTATGTTGGCTTTAGGGAGTTTTGTGGAAGATGAGGAAAGGAAAAGGCATGGGAATGTCGCTGTCAGAACCTGGACACACGGAAGTCATGGTAAGAACTATGGTCTGAAATGTTAGTAGGATGAAAATCCATAATATCAAACTGGCACAGGGACTAGGCTGGAAAAGCTTACAAAGAACAGCCACACATTTTAGCTCCCAGAGCAATTTTTCTGTGTGATTTGGCATAGCTGCAGGGGGAATGGAGAACTGCAGGTGTAGATCAGGCAGAGGAGAGAGATGAGTCAAAGATGACTGCAAGTGGAGAGAGGTCAATTGAAAAGAAGTAAAGAAGGCAGAGCTGGAGGTAATTTCAACTTCAATTCCACAGTGACTAATGACAGAAATAAGAAAGAAAAACCGTCTCAACTACCTCTTCTCTTTTGCTTCCAATATGTAGAAAATCCCAAGGGAAAAAAAAATCTCAGTGAAATGAATATTAGATATCAAAGCAATAGTTCCAAGACATTAAAACATTTACATCTTCCCTAATTAAAGAGAACAGGATGCTGATTGTAAGAGTAGCTTATTTTAAAGTGTTACTTTGGGTTTTTCCCTACAGGGAAATATTCTGTAATAGCTAATCCAGAACAGCTATTCCACAGCTAATCCTCAAGTTTGTGCTCTTGTCCCACAGTCAGTGCCTTTTTAGTCCATATTAGAAGTGGCTTAAGATAAAATGAAAATAAAATTCCAAATCCTGGAGCATCTATACAAGATGCTAGTCCAGAAAAGCTTTTACATTTTAAATTCAGGCTCCAGTTCTCTCAGATATGCCCAGATGGCTTCACTTTTATATTTTCACTTAAACAAAAAAACCCCAAACAACTGGATTCAAATATTCTTGGATAGCTGAAATAGAAGTGAAATAGGTGAAGTGGAAACATCTGCCTAAAAAGGTAAGCTAAGCAGGTGTCAGGAAGAGGGTCAGCTTGTAGCTTTGTCCCAACTTGTATCTAACATTCCCACCCGTACACAGGGAGTTTTGACTTTTTCTTCGGGAAAAAATCAGTCCCTGATTTGATCAATACTCATGGCAATAAATTAAACACCATCTGGGCATAGCTAGAATTTTATAACAAAACACTTGAAATACAGATGTAAAATGCCTATCAGTTAACATTGCAGACAATGCAAAATAATTGCATTAGACATGCACGCAGGAGTTACAATTTCTGACTCAGATTAGTGGAACTCTGACACTTCTATTTTCAGTTTTAGCAGCACCAAAGCTACTCCTTGCTACATTTTTCAGGTTGCCCATTTTGATGTGAAAATAGAAAACATACTAAATAAGGTGCTTTTTTTATTAAACATTTTAACATTAGAATGGCTGATTTTCCTTTCTCATGTTTAAATCATATCTCTTCATTATATCTACCAGAATATCCATTTAAGTTCCTTCTTTAGCAAATGCGAAGAAATCATGTAACAAGAGAGTTCAGCACTTTACCTCCAATTTGCCATGTGCACAACCTAAGAGCAATAGGTTGGCTCTGTCCCTCTCACAGGAAATAGGAGACCAAGGCCACACTCCATCACTAGTTGCTGACCACCAGCAAATGACCATATCTTGCATAGAGTTAATTGCCAGGTGACGTTTCATCCTTCTACCTTCTGGTCCAAGTATATCAATATAAGAAATCTGATGGAAGAAAGAATGCAGGAAATATGTGAGGTGATAAAAAAGCATAGCAGGAGCAAATGGGAGTATTTACTTTGGATGTGTGGAAAAAGAATGTATATATACACAGAGTACTGCATACATATATCTTCATATAGGCTGTCTGTAAACGTGAAAAATATCTCCTCAGACAGAAAAAGACACACTCAGGTTAACTTCTGGAACCAAGGGATTGGGATGGAAAGGAATATGAGTTAAGAAGGAATTTACTGCAATGACTCCAATCAATACCAAAATGTACAGTCATGGTTGCTTGACAGCATCGACCTCCACATAGGATTTAAGCTTAGCCATATTAAATGACAAGTTCTGCAAAGCTGACCACGGAGCTAAGGCTACTGTTTAAGACATAATCAAATATTAAATGTATTCTACAGCATTTGAGCAAACATATATCTTTCTTTTTCCTCCCCGTTTTAAGGAACCAAAACACAAACATCCGCTTTGCAAAAGAATATATACTTTTCTGCATAATGTGGATGAGCTACAGCATCATGCGTAAAGTTTATGCAGCTCTTGAGAATTGTGCCTCTTCCTCAGGAAGGATTTGTGGAATTTATTATTCAAACTCTGTTATTTGGAGCATGGTTATTTGAAAACATGAGCAGTGCACCATCTGGGTGACACATGCCAAGGAAATATAGATTGCACCGCATTTCTGCTTAAGGAATTAATGGAAGGTTGATAGCTAGGGGAAAAAAAAACTATCTTGCCATTGCTGGTCAGCAATAATCGAACCACTTTCTGGGGATTAAGCGCATGGCTAAGCCTACTGGACCAGACACTAGCAAAGGGCAGGGGGTCTTCTTATCAGAGAAATGCTTCTGGAGCCAGTCTCACTACATGACAGATTGCTTTCATATTCCTGTCTGCAAGGCAACAAAGGCTGGCAGTAATGCGATAATGCCAGAGTGCAATGGGTGTTAAGAACCCGTTGCATTTATGTATTGTATTTAGTAAATAATCAGGCTCATCCAAATTGTGATCTCAGCTCTCAACCAAGGCCATTAAAATCAAGGTTAATGCTTTAATAATCCTTTGCTGTTTTTTATATGGTCAAAAAGAACCCTTTTCTATTTGCATGGTCATAATATTATTGACCTCTTCATCCCCTGAATACACATCAAAAGGAACTGAAATCAAAGTAATTACCAATGTTGTTCTCTCATGGTAAACATTTAACTCCTTGTTCTGTCTCCTTCAGTAAATTGAAATGGATTTAAAAACCACAGACAGAGAAAACTGCAAAAGGTCAATATTTTCAGAATATCCTGTGTTTTACTTGTCAAAATACTTAGAAGTGTAAAGATAAAACATATGCAAAAGTTAACATGTAGCTGCTACTTGAATTAGAACTATATATAAACACTTATTTTGGTGACAACACACTGATTAGATTGGAAAAGCACAAATACTTCCACAGGTATTAATCAGTCCTGTATAGTGGCATTAACCGTTCACAACAATTTCACATGTAATGACAGCCACAGATATTTTGTAAACCTTTATGTCTTGCATTAGACATGTCACTCTCAAATATGGACCCACGCCACTAAGAAAAGGCAAATGATAATGGTTTTCTGTTTTGCTGGTCTTCAAGACTGTAGTAATTCATACAAGAAATTTTGCTTTATCATTTCAAGGTGTAAATAAAAGCCAAGTTGGTATCATTTAGAAAGGAAGAGGATAGAGAGCTTAATTCTTTAATTTAAGGTATGCATTGTGTAAAAAACCCCAACTTTTGGATAAATATCAAGCTGTGAGGAGGACAGCATGGTTGACTCGTCCTTATTATTGACAGCACTCTGGCAGTCCAGCACTGCTGCCACTTTTGCCCACCATGAGCCTGGACACTGAACAATGTGATGTTCCTTATCATTACAATGATAATATAACAGAAATTTAATTATATCATTGCACGTATTTTTCTCATTTTAGAAATGGGAATTTAAACCCAAACACTAGAAACATTTCTCAAGGTTACACCAGAAGTCAGAGGCAGAAATGAAGGCTACAATCAAATTTCCTGACTCTTGGCTCCAGATTTTAATCCTGTGGCAGTTCTACACCAGTGGAAGTTATCTTTTTCATTCAATTTCTCTTGAAAAAACAAAACAAACCACTGAGGAACTTTCCCCTTCCACCCTCCACCCCCCCCAACCTTTACCACCCCAACATTTGTTGTTACATATTGTCAGAGGTTTGCACAGTTGCAACGGACAACCATCTTTCGTTTCCACTGAGAGTGACACGAGTGCTGACTGTCTGTGATTTTTCAGCTTTTGGAACTTTGACCAAAATCAGCCATGAAGAACTGTAAATTAATGCAGAGAGCTGACATAATATTATTGCAGCAGTGAATAATACTTCCTGCAGTCTCACACTGGTGCAATTCTGAAGATAATAAAAATTATATTTAGCGGCCTAACTAGCAAGCCTCACACAAAAGAACATTCAATTAAAAAATGCAAATGCCTTCTTTTTTTTTTTTGGCTGGTAGCGAAGTATTCCATAGTGATTCCCACTGATTTCAAGAGAAAGCAAAGTTAATGTTGAACATGGAGGTGTTTTGAGAAGCTCAGCTGTGTCAGCAAAGAACTGAAAACTTAACAACCCTAATAAGGAGTGCAGCAGATATTTCTGGTTTTTCTAAACATTAAGTCAGGAGCTGTGGCCCTCACACTTCAATGACAAAAGCAGCTGTCAGTTCACCACAGCTTCCTCGTTAAACTTCAGCATTATTTAAAAGAAAAAAAAAGCCACCCCGCACACCACCCTCACTTCCAAAGCACAGCCTTAACCAGGCACAAGGCACGTCATTTCCAAGTAAAGTATGTATCAGCTCAGTTCCCAGTGAACAGTGAACTGTCTCAAATCCACGTTATGGAGGCTGGATCAATCTTGCAAACACAAGCCATTGCTGAAAAGAGGCCCTGAACTGAAACAGCCTGGAAAATGTATTAGATATTAATCCTAGCAGAAAGTGTTTCTACCAAGCAAGTTAAAACACATAATGGCAAAACTTAAATTAAACATATCCTTAAAAAGCTTGCCTTGCAAATGCAAGCTCCCTTATATCAGCAAGCAAATTACTAAAGGGTTGTCAAGGGGAAAATATTTGCTAGCACAAGATTGTTTTTCCTTAATGTTTATCCAGTCTGAAATAAATACACACTTCCTCTTTTGCTTGCAACATCTTTCTGCCTTTCTTGGGCAAAGGCTTGACCCTTCTTCATTCTTGCAGTGAATTGGATGCAGTCCCTTTCCTACTTCACCTGTTCACATTTAATTGCCTTGGCTGATTATTTTTTCACACAGCTGTAGCACCAAGCACTTCCACCTAAGGTCAGCTGCTTGCCCTGATGCCAAAGAGCTTATGGTTGAGATAAGTTCTGTCTGCACAGCCCAATCCATTCAAGACAGTGTAATTCCACTGACATGCAGACTGGATAGTTTAAAGCCAGCTCAGCTCTCTCTAGGCTACCTTTCTGCTGCTGTGACTGTGGTATAGACACACCCACACATAAAGCGCTGAAAAAAAGGAGTATTTTAATCTTCACTGTGTAACTACTGAATTGAGATACAGAGGCACCAAATCACTTGCCTGAGGTCACACACATAGTTGGCCAGTGGTGAGAAACTCAGCTTCTATATCTTCAGTCCTAACTCAGTGACTCAATTGCAAAAGTAACTCTCCCAACAAACCATTACTGTAACTAGAGGGGAAATTAAGATTTCTGCAAAGAATTACAACAGCCTTGGAGCTCAGAAAGAAGACTGAATTATCAGAGCTTCAAGAGTTCTTGTCTATCAGCTGAGCCACAGTAATTTACCATGTGTATGTTTTCAGCCCACACCAAACAAGAGGGAAAACACATTAACTTAAATCTTTTACACTTAGGTTTACCATTACAGATTTTGCTTCATGCTTGTTGGATGCCAAGAATGTGCAAAGGGTCAGTTACTGCTCCTCAATGGACACAAGGTAATCTATCAAGCAAGGATCACTCAAATAATTGTGTATCTGAGCACAAACGTAAATACTGTAGAAATCTGGATTCCTCTAGGCTTGGTATTTTAACTCATTAACTCAGAATGCCATGTCTTTTTTTTTTTTTTTTGGTTAACTTTTCAGTAACTGCCATTTTCAGAATTTGAGCTGTTTTGGACAGTTGTATAAAGGTTTGCAATTCATGCTGCTACACAATATCCATGAGTACCAGTGATTCATAATGTACAGTTCCTGCAGTATTTGCAGTACCCATTGACAGCTATACCTTCAGGTCCAAACAAGAGAGTTTTTCCAGTCTTTTATTTACATCGGGAGAATCCATCTTCTTTGTAAACTGAATAAAGCAGAGTTGGTTATGGTCCTCAAATGACAAAATGATGAAATTGTCTGTAAGAACAGCTGAAAAAAAAAAAACCAAATAAAAATCGTCAGTAGTGTAATACCTGTTTCTAGTAACAAAAAAAAAAGAAGTACTGAACACTCCACTGAGACAACTGCAAAAAAGCAATTTTTTTTCAAGATAGCGTCTTAAATATTACACTGAAACTCCTGTAATGTTCTAAAAGACAACAATGTGTCATCTTGTCAGGACCTTCTTGGAAATGAGAAATAAAGCCTAGGGAGTACTCTGATTACATAAACCCGAACACATTATCTCACATTAAATTGCCACTACATCCAAATATATCTTTTATGCCCTTCCACATTAATTTTTATCTCAGTTAAGACTTCAGTAATTTTTTTTTTCTTATGGTTACATCCATCAATATTTTGGAAATGCACCTAATGGACCAACAGCTTAGTTTGTGCTAAGGGTGATAAACGCAAGTTGGTATTCGAGATATATCTGGTATTTGACATTGTAAGGTTCCTGGTGCTGCTGCAGACACCAAGGAGGCTGTTACACACAGGATTATGCTTTAGAGGGGTTACGGCTGGCTGACAGTTTCCCATGGGGGTACCCAAAAAATACAAGGAACCAAGACGGAACAGACTCCCCTGGAGCCTGGAAAAGCACAGTGGAATCCCCACTGTTACCATAAGGGGGTGCTAGACCAAAATAGTTCAGTGTAAAAGGGATTAATCTGAAAATGAAAATTGCTTAGAAAATACTATCTAGGATTTTTTTCCAAGTGTTACCCAGTTATTCGAGCAGCACCCACATTTAAAGAGATGTCTGAGTATGAAGGGAGTCATCAGGGTAACCAGTACCAGCTCACTGAGGAATCGCTGATGAGAAACAGGTTTAAAGTAAAGCTGCCAAGCTGTGTTCAGACTGTAAACTCAGACACCTCTGTTTAAAGGAAACTGCCAAGTAAAGTGGAACTGGATTTAAAACCAAATAAACAGAAGCCTGTGAAACGACCCCTGAAAAATAAACTAAAAAAATAAGTTGTTACTAATATCCCAGATTCTTAAATCTAAATTTTGTATCTCCTGAAGTAGATTGACAGTTTAGTCTTACAGAGAAGCACAGAAAACTGGCTACTCAGCTTTGCTTTGATTTAGTCTGATTTATAACCACTTGCATTTTCCAACAGTCATGTCCTGGCACAACCCTGAAGTATCTGGTATGCAAATGCTAAAGGGTTGAGTTTAAAGCCAAATAATTGCCTTTGAAATGTAACATTAACACTAGCTTTTTTGGTGGAAAAAAACCCAAAGGTGATAAAGCATCTGATATGGTGACTTAGAAGCTGTAACTGGGATCCTGCACACACATGAAAATTGAAAACCACTGAGTGTGGTAGCCTCGATATGTATGCACACAGTTAAAATATTCTGATGCCCTTACAGACATAGTTTACATTAAAGATGAGCTATAGCACACCTCAGATGCTGATGAAATTTTGCCTGTAAATAATAAGAACCAGGAGGACTTTATTAGATGAGGGACGATTATTTTGTGCACCCAATCTGACCTTTATTCCAAATGTTAAGAGGACATGCTACTCCAAATTAGAATTACAACATTTCATAAGTAATTTCAGTGCATGGTAATCCTTATCCATTTCTACATATACACACTTGCTAAAGTAAGAACTGCTATTTTTATACAGGCTTCTTGTACTAAATATAGAATTTCTCATGGCCAATTTGATAATCATAACCCTAATTCCAAGTCAGACTTGGAAAGACATGCAGGTTTTTTTAAGACAACATTATGTTGTGGTTCTCACATAAGAATAATTCAGTATAAAAATTTATATTTTGAATGCCATTTGTGTGGGTAATAAAAGTACTTTCTTTTGTTGTTCATGAGAATAAAAATTATATTGCAATGAGTTATTGGCTGGTTTGCTTTAACTGAACAGAGGAAGTTTTATTTCACCTTTGGACTTGGGTATTAGCAAACAGAGGTTTAGGAAAATGCTGAATAAGTGAAAATATGGACAAACTATTATATAACATCATTTATATCATAAATACAGTGGTCTAACTGTAGGAAAACATATTTGTTGCTTTATTTTTTTTTTTTAGTTGTAACCACTTTAATTAGCAGCATTTTTTAGACAAATACTTGTATTTCTATGACATATTAAGCCAAGGTAAGACATGATATATATAATTTAATTTTACTTTTTTTTTTAAAGACAGAGTATGCCAAACGATTTCTATAAACAACTTCAATGTGGGTATAACTTTAGCTTCCATGTTTTCCTACTTTTTGTTACCTGAAAGTAAGGAATGCTCCCTCTGGAAACTGAGGGCAAAAACTCACGAGATGGAATCCAGCCACTTCAGCGAAGAGTGGAAAAAAGAAGTCAAGAGAGTAAATGTGTTCTATGCTCTCTGTCTAATTAGTTGATAAAAAATTATGTTAGAGCTATTTTTTATAAGGATTCTACAAACATAGTTACATTAATGCTAATTTTCATGACTAAATTACAAAACGTTGATAAGAAAAGATTAGAGGGACACAGTATTGTAGGTTTCTTACAGAACCAGGCCAATATTCAACAGATGCCTGGGTATGGAGGAAAACAAATCATTAAAGATCAAACCTGAATTGAGTATATAATGTTACTAGAGGGATGCAATGTGGGTCTACTTTTGAAGAATTTGGAAGATAACGCATGTGTAATAGGGTTCACACCAACATTTCAAATTCTTGCTTGTGCAGAAGACAAGATACCTGGTTGATTTCTCAATAATATGATAGTCATATTATAAAGCTATGCAAAACAGGCATGTTTTTGTAAGTCTTCTTCTGCATTAAATGAAAATTCTATTTGTCGCATTCACTCGTTAAGAACAATTGTGAGATTCTGGACTTTTAGAAACTAAATCAGAACACCTTCAAATAACTTATGTTATCCAGCCTTTTTTAACAATAACTTTAATAACAACTATGCCATGTAATTAATGTATTGACTAATGTTTGGTTCTGTCCCTTTTTCCTACTTAACAAAACAAACGTGACAAGTTCAAATGGCATATTCACAGTGTGCAAGAAACTGAATTTTAGAAACTCGTGTAGCATTTGACAAGCCTGAAAACCTTGATGTTAAATATTATTCTTAAAGTGCTCTTAGTCCTGAGGGTTGTAACTATGGCATTACATGCAATTACTTGTTGTGTTTGCAAGTCCCCAGTGGCAATAATTAGTCTACCTGTTGACATACTGTCTCTCCGCTCTATTGTTAATGCAGGCAATTGATTTGCACATGGGTGTAATTACCATCACTGATGGTGTCGGAGATGAGCTTCCCCACCAGGGTCCTGTCAATCACCACCTTCTCCAGCTGCGGCCCAGAAAGGCTTAGGGACACCAAGACACCTGAATGAAAGAGGAGCTAAATCCAAAGAGTGAGAAAACAAGACATCAAGAATCATTAATAAAGGGAAATGTTCCAAGGTACATATTAGCAGCCACCCATTACGTAGTAACCTAATTTTCAAAATTACAGAAATGAATTCTCATTGATGTGAAGATGTCTGATAATGACTTTGAAAGCTTTTTCAATGGAAGAGAGAGATGTAACACGACACTGAATTATATGGGTACAAGAATTACGGTTGCTGAACACTTGAAGAAGCAGCAGGCTAAGTCCCCAAATGTTGCATAACACGTACTGAATTAGTTAGGTAAAAATTAGGTAAAAATGAAGATCAAAATTCTGTCCTGAGTGAGGGAAGGAAGAGCACTGATAACTCTATCATCCATGGATCTGACCTTTTCTGTATAAAATAACTGCATAGCCTGAGTGAAAAAAATATATAAAGTAGGATTTAATGTAATTTTATACTATTATCACAGATTAAAACCAGCAGCTTTTTGCTATCCTTGTTATTTCTGATCACTCATGTATTGTTTAACTTAAATAATGGTGCCCTACCACAGAGACAGCTGTGAGCTCCCAATAAATCCTACTCACTCCTCAACATAAGGTTATAGATGCCTTAGAAAGAAAGAATTTAAATGGTTGGACAGAACAGTCAGAGGGTTATTTCAGAGTTAATTGAACAATTCTGCCTAATTAATTTAGACTAAGTGATACATATAATCTTGAAGACTAAGTCACAGTATTTATCAGGTCCTTCTGCTCTTGCATGAGAGAGTGCACAGTGGGAGGAGTTATGAAAAACATTTATTTTTGCATCATTAAACCATTAGTCATCTTCTGAATGCAACTACTATAGCAAAGGAAATCAGAAAATAAAACCCATAAAAGAAATCCTCAGTGAAACGATTGTCGCAGACAAGTCCAGAGGGCTCACCAAAGGGCAGGAAACTTGGACTCCAGCTCTTACTTCTACCTAACAGCAGATTTTTAAAGAAAGCTCTGTGCGTTTAAAAAACTAAAGTACTAGAGAAATACTTGCTCTTGGAGGAGAATTTGGCAGAAAAAAATAAATCTCTCTTTGTTCTAGGATGGAGCTGTGAGACAAACTTGGTTGCAATATAATTTTTAGAACCTTCTTGAAGTACGATCCCCTGGATTATATAATAAATAAAAAGTATGTGGGACAAGAATGCAGTGATCTAATCAATCTTGCCCCTTGTGTAATGCCCTGCACCCAATAATTAAGTTATGAAAACTCTCAATAATGCATATTTTGCTTTAGTACTACAGCTCTGTGCTCTCCATAGCAAAGAAGCGAACGATTTAAATAAATTATCTTCTTGCCCTGACTAATATCTTTAACCAATACTTTTGGAAAATAAATTCTAGTGATGTGTGAAACATACCAAAAAACCCAAAACCTGTGATGTGAAATGAATTTTTAAGAACAAATGATGAGTTTCCATCCTGCCAAAGTCTAACCACACATTCACTTGGTAAATATATACAGTCAATGTTTCAATATTCCCTGTCATGACAGATGTCCTTTAAGGTTTTGTCCTAGTAAAAATGTTAGACACGGTTACACTCATGCAGCTTTTATTACAATCTTTCAAAACTTCAATTTGTCCTTACGTTGAAGTTAGAGTAGATAAAATCACAATTTATTTCCAACGTGGTAACGTGAAGTCCAGCAAGGATTGACTCCTGTTAGCTGTAACTGCCCGAAAAACCTCGGAGAAAAAGTGAGGGTCAAAACCCAGAAGTTGCCAAACTGTGATGTAAGCAATGATCAAGCAAATACTCTAAAAATCTTAGTTCTAAATGACTGAATGAATATCAGCCTGATGGAGGAGAGCAAAATACCCCAAATCCTTCAGTGCTATGTGTCAACAGGAGAGACAGTGCAATTATATAAACAAACTCTCTGATTTGTGTCTTCCATACACCTTTGCTCAGGAGTGACGTCCTTCTCTCAGAAAGTGTTTCTCTAATGGTAGGTTGTTCCCATGCTCCTTTTCCTTGCAGGGAGTGAGGAAAACAAACTGGAGTTAGCCTGGGAGAAAACCCACAGGGAATCAGAACTCTCTGTAGCCTCCAGGTTTACCTGATAGGGCACAGATCACACCTCTTACAGAGCTAAAGTAGAAATCAGGGAAAACTGCTTAGGTGTTTGATGATGAGACATCTATATAAATATAAAACATTGGGTTCATGGGCGTGCTTTGCTTTACATCTGCAAAAATAGTCATTAAACCAATCCTATGGCTTTTCAATATTGCATACATCTCTGATAGAATGACAGAAAGTGGGTAAAACCAATATAATTTCCAAGGCTTTATTGTTTCTCCCATTGTGGTCCCTCCTTCTTTCATTTTACAGAAAAACATTCTTTCCCATTATTCTCCTCAGAAGTTTGAGATATTCGGGAAAAGCTTAAATTTTAATTTAACAGGTTTTTTGCTACAATAACTTATCATAGGTGGTGATACACCTATGCTCCACAGGTTTAAGATCATTCTTTTAGGAACTTTAGAGTGTAATTTAACAGTAAGTCACAGACCTTACACACTATCTGGTCATGTAAGGTTAGTAATTCATCTACCTCCCTTTAAAAATGCTTTGAGTTACAACTGAGGTTTTTTAAAAAATTAGTTCTTAAAGTTTACCATGAAGCTCATGTGGGTATTTAAATAAAGCAGAGCAGGACATGTTTTAGTGATGGACTTTGTAGTGTTAGGTTAACAGTTGGACTCAGTCTTAGGGGCCTTTTCCAGCCTAAATGACTCTATGATTCTATATTATCTTTGGTAAAAAATATTCTGTAGAAGAGAAAATATTTATGTGCTGAAATTAAAACCACTATTTCAATTTGTTACTCACTGTGTAGTCTGTGCAAAGATTGTTACATGATAATAAGAATTAGGTGCTGTTACACATAAGCTTGCATAGTTAAGCTCATATTTTGGTGGATGGAAGCAGTCAAATCATAAGCACAAGTGAACAGAAAGCAAATAGGGAAGATTGCAAACTTGGCTTGAACAGAGATACACAGTGATTCGGATCCAAAAAGTACTGCTCAAGGGAATTGCCCATCATTGCTAAGGAATAAAAGCAAATGTAAGAGGCATTATTTACACCAGCACTAAATCATTCCATCTAACAGATACTAAATTAGGGAAAGAAATTCACAATAACAAAACACATCATAAATTTTTTTCACATTGAAATACTGTGATGGGAAAAATAAAATCAGGAGAGTCATCCCTACAGCTTAAACAGTCTCAAGGTGTTCCTAAAGAAAATATGAAAGCATGACTACATACCTATTGAAGGACTAGGCAGAGCATTTGTACTTGAATGTAGTGTGAGTAAAATGTCTGGGCATATGGTCATTCTGCATGCTAGGAAGGAAGGGCCACTTAATTTCTGTGTTACTGAGTAGTTGAATGTGAAGACTTTGATAGAAGGGATTAAATACTTTATGTGCCCAAAATTATTCTCCAGTGAGCAAGAAGGACATGAGAAGGAGTGAGGATACTCAGGGAAGACTTAGCCCTTCCCTTCCCCAATAGCAATGCGCTCTAATATATATTTGAGTTAGTTTTTATTAAGCAAAGGACTTAAGCACAGGTTCACGACTTATGGACTTTAGTAGAACTTAAGCATGTACTTAAGTGGATTCCTTTATCCTCAGAAACCTTAGCCCTTGACTCCTCATTCATGCAGCTTAGCTGCTTATCAGCCCTTCTACCTAAAAAGATACCTGCAGAGCAAAGCCAGGATTTGCTTCTATCTGATTAAAATTGGAAGAGAAGGAAAATATGCCTGTAAAAAATATTGCTGCAAACTGTTTTCCCTTACAGAGTCCAACTGACAAAGGAATATGCAAAAGGAGAAGAGAATTGCAAAGCATTTCTTGTTCAAGCAGGTTCCCAGGGTTTTTCCCCACCTCTTCATTCCAGATTGCTTTCTTAGCCACCCCACCATAATTACTGTGTTGCATGCCTTATTACAGATGAAGTTATTGTTGTTACACGTTACTGTTACACAATAATCGATGCATTTGTGCTTCTAGCTCCAAATATCTAAAACCGCACAACACATTAATGGTTCTGATCAAAAGCAACCAGAAGAATTTAATATGAGGGCAGTGTTCCCCTCAGTAACTGGTGATGGGTGCCAACTTCTCATGTATTCCAGCCAATGTCTTGATTTTGATATCAAATGGGCTGCTGTATGTCACCACATATCTTGCTAAATCAGTTTGCTTATGGGCATTGTAGCTGATAGAACAGGCCATGTCAGAAAACATTGCTGTGGAACTCAATTCAGAATCCAGTTCTCAGTACGCCAATGATGGCAACAGAAAAACCATTTATATGCATATGCAAATTGCAACACAAACACAATTAAATGAAATAAAAACAATTTAGCAAAGAATACATAAATCATTTCCATTAGCAGGTAACAGATATGATTCATAGCTAGTGCTTGGCTCTTAAACAATAAAATGTATAACAGTGTTGGCATGTGTTTAACTAATGCAAATTTAAATCTAAAAAAAAAAACAGTTGGAAATCAAATATTTCGGCTAGACCTCATTAATTTTTACTGCCTTATATTGTAAAACCAAACCGAATCAATCGCATCATTTCATAGGAAGATTTCATGATTTTGTGGCAAAACATAAAAGCATTCCAAAGAATTAGAGAAGGAGACTAAGAAGAAGGGAAGCAGCCAGAGCTGAGATGAGTAAACTCAACAATACTGATAAAATTAATTCCTTGGGTTATTACTCCTCAGCAGGGAAAGCTGAGGAGCACAGTGGCATCTTATTGTAAAGACTCTTTGTCTTTTTCCCATCATCCCTTTTTTATGGCCTATTTATTTTCCTTTGACATCAGCTAACTGAAGATTATAGGATTATTTCAGCAACTCAACACAGCTCATCAAAGTTGGGGGTCAGAAGAACCACACAGAAATGGTGTGGGTTCAAATCCTATTGGAACAGAGCTAAAGAGAAGACCTCAGCCCTTTAGGACCCAACTAAGCTCTTTTAAATATGAAAGCAAGCTCCTTGACAAAAATCCCTGTACTGCCTAGGTTATGTTTACATGAACTGGCACACCATCTATTTCAGAAGCTCTAAGCAATACTAGAATGTGTACTTAGCACTGCAAAAATAAAGGTCAGTGGATTTTTTTTTTTTTTT
>VWZG01000210.1:356565-449249 GCA_013396735.1 Grallaria varia
AACAGTTAATGTGACAGCACACTTATTTTTAGTAGATGTGTGTTTAAAATTATAGCCCCCAATTTTTGTCTGTGGGCTAAGATGGAAGTGCTGGAGGAAGCAGCAAGGGATTAGGAATATTGGTATTTAGGTTACAGAAGGCACACTAGCAGCAGTCCTATGCTTGTTTTTCACAAAATTTGAGGGAAATCCTATTACTCTTTTAAAGGATAGTCTTGTTATCATTGTATCACCTTTCAGATTTCTGTCTTTGTTCTGTCTTGCTCAAGGTACAGCAGCCACTGAGTTTTTGGATGGCACATTTTTATTACAATACAAAGGCAACTACTCCTGGTTCAACCACAGGCATGGCAGATTCAGAAACAAAGAACACTCCTTGAAAAATGTTGAGTTAAATACTTCAATTTCTAGGCACAACTTTATTTGACAAAGTATTGCTTTTAAAACCAAAGAGCTGGGGGAAAAAAAAAAAAAGATACTATAATTAAACTATACACTCAAATTTACACCAAAACATGGAAATTACGGCAATCAGGGTAATCTGCTATATGATCTTCATGCTGTTTGTCTTACACATTGCTTTCTATTACTCTTGAAAGTTAATGAAAACATGGACTCTTCCCCACTCTCTCTGTTATCCATACAAAAAGGGCTGTGAATAGAGTGCTATGCCACAGAGTCCACCATTACATGGTAACCACTTTCTGCTGAAACAGTTAATTAGTATTCTACTTAGAATTAAAATAAATAAAAATAAACGTACAAGATCTTTTCCAGAGGTTTCAGAACATTTGCATCAAAAAGGGGTAATCCAATTATTGCTGCAAAACGCTCAAAGACAGATGAGCAGCAGAGAAACAAACCATCTGACATCAAAATTGATAGAAGACAGCTTTTCTGTTCTAAACCCTTCCAAATGATTAATTTTTCTCTATTTTATTTTTATTTGTTGGAGGCCTTTCAGGAAGACAGAAAGTGGAGTAACACAATTGTTCAGGCAAAACATTTTAAGCCCTGCTGGAGATTTCAATAATCAGCCACTATTATGCAAAAAAACCACTTTGTTTTGTAATTGAGAAACCAAAAGCAGAATTTAAGGACAGAGGAATGACTATGACTTTTATCTTAACTTTCACTCTGGCTATATTATAACCGATACCATCACTCATACTCTGACCATACAAAGCAGTTACAGAAACCCCAAAAATACTCAATTAATTAAACTACTCCTTTACATGATCCAACTCAATATAGAGTTAGACCTAATATACTAAGATGAAAGCGCCCATCTCTTTTCTTTACCATCTTGTACAAGAAATAAGTAAAATTGTACTTGTCTCATTTTTGCTGATGTAAGCCTGAAATTACTTAGAGGATCCTAAGTCAAAAAATAAAAAAAGAAGAGTTTTATACTGATAGTCAACAAAAGGTGTTCTATTATGAAGGCAGAAGGATCACATTCTGGCAAGAAGTTCACTGTTTCAAAGTCTGCATTGGTAAAGAATGAGGGTGGATGCAGAGAGATGGGAGGGGAAGGAAAATGATAAAGGAAGAATGGACAGGGAGGGCAAATGAAGAGACAGCAAACTGGGAAGCAAATGAATACACTCACAGCTAATTGACTTGGTATTTCTTAAGCAAATTCCTTACCTAATCAGAACAATAACAACAGGAAAAAACGAATCCTTTAAATTAGCATACAATTAATACTTAAATAAGCTCTAGAAGATTAACAGTCACAGATCTATACTATGTAATCTGTACACGAATGATAGACATTAACTAGGGGTAAGATCTGATAGGCAAATGCAGCTAGACAATAATATTTTTATTATTGATATGAAAAGACTATTTGGCATATCAAGCATTGAAAAATTTTGCTATTCCTAAAGACATTCTGGAACTTTAGCTGTATAATGTTCAGGTATTTAGTATTCATTTTGTTGACACATATTTGGAACTACTTGAATTAGAAGAAAAAAATTATGAGACTGAAGAAGCATAAAAGAAAAAAGACAAAATTTCTTTTTGAAAGAGTAATATTGACAAATATTCACCAAGCCAAAGAAGTTTCAAATATGATGCACATTCCTCCTGAAGGCTGTATAAACATATAAAATTCATGACACATGTTTTTCAGAAGAAGTGCATGATGAAGGAGCTAAAGCACATGTCATGTTCAGCTCTCCTACCTGCACTACTGCTCTGTCTTAATGAGGATGTGAAAAGGTTTTTCTTGTATAGATTACGTGGAACTCATGCAGTCAGAGAATACAGCTGTATGTGTGTCACATGTCACAATATCTTTTATTCCACAACTTGATTAATGATCTAGTTGGTTTAGAATTACAGTTTCCCTCCCCTATTACAGAAGCATAAAGTAACAGTGACAGACATGTATATAATTAAGACATAAAAATGTAAGATAACACTGATTCCAGACTTGTCTATGTATTTTAACTGCTCTCTCAGCCTGCTCTTTGGAGGTACATGATGTTTTCAGTTTCCCCAAATAATAACAGTAATAATAATAATAATAGCAACAGCAGCAGCAATCATCATCATCATCATCTCACACCATCAAGGCCCTTTAATGTCATTTTTTTGTGTGGCAAAAACCCATATTTTTTTATTTGAGGCATGTATTTCAGAGTAGAAATTTAAATAAACCCAATCCATGTAACAAGGGCCGATATGTCAAAAAAAGCCCAATGATTTCCTGTGTTAGTTAACATTTTAACACTGCTGCTTCCATCACTGAACGGCTGTTTAGCACCACTGACTGAACATTGCAAGACCTCGTCATGACACAGTACCTGACAGGTATGTTTGTTCTTCCATTTGCTCAGCACACATGGGCTGTTTTCCATTAAGTCCTAGAGGGCAACAGAAAACAGAGAGTGGAGTTGGCAGCACACGTTGTCACTATCGGTTAACACACTTCTGATTTTCAAATTTACAGACGAAGCATTCCACACAAAGATGCAGCTGTTCTAGAACAGCCCACCAGACAAAAGCACGTTTATCATCACTGGGAGAGTTAGATCTTTATAAAAATTAAAGCTGTTGAAAGAGGTTCGAAAACCGGATTAGATGCTGCTGCACTTGAAACTTTCTGAAACATACCTCCACCTCCTTGAGTGCATCTCGCAGTTTGTCTCCTCTCCTGGTTTTCAGTGTCCAAGGATAATCTCGGGCTGTCAAATAAAAGCAACAACAACAACAACAAAAAAGGTAGAGATATGTGTCTATACAGGTGACTGTGTATATTTATGTGTCTGTGTGTGTGTATGCATGTGTGGGAGTGTGTACAAAAGTACCTTTTTATACATAATCTTAAAAGCTCTTCAAGCTGAGCTTCTTTTTCTGGAGAAACACAAAACTAAGATTTCTAGGAGTTACTTTAAACATAAAACTTACCAACCATTGGAAGGAAATGGTTTCTATATGTTTTCTATAATCAAAGGATCTCCTTATGGAAGGCTCAGTCATAGGAACAATTGGCATGTTCTATCCACACTGACCATGACTTCTCCATGGCAATTGTGTGCAAAGCTCTCAGGACGTTACCCACCTTGCAGTGAAAAAGTATCTCCTGTTCAGTATGTTAACTCAGATACAAGTTATCAAATCTTAAACAGATTCTATCCTTCTGAACTAACATTCGATTGCCTAGTTTCACAAAGCAGGCACTAACATGCCTGCAAAATATATATGCATGAATATATGCATATATAGAAGTATTAAAATCAGGCAATTGTGAATGCCATCACTTATGAAGTATAGTTATTTATAGGATTTGTTCTTGAAAATTTGGTCTAAAGAATCTGCCAAGTCAAGCAAAGAAGAAATTGCATGACTGCTGAAGTCCTTTAACAAATTTATTAATGTTCAGCACACTATTGTGAAAATTCTGGCCTAATACATTAGTTCTAGTAACCAGGAGGCAAAGCTTCCTCTGGAGTTGCCAGTAATTGGCTTGTTTCATGTCTGAGAATCAGGCTCTAATAACTTGTGAAATTTCTTCATTTAAAAGTGAGCAGTTCTCTCTTCATAAGTGTACAATAAAAACCATGAGAAACTAGAACACATTGTTCAAAATCTGTTCCTATTTAAAGGAAATCTGATGAAAAGTTTTGAGCTCCAAGCTGTCAGTTTGTATGCCAACTTCCAGACTGAATGACTTAGCAGTTATGCTTAAACCTCCCTGGAAAAAGGAGCTTACAATAGAAGTGCTATAGAGTGAAAAAATGAAGGATTTCATAAATCAACAAAAGAGGACACCAGCATACAACTTCTCTTTGTGTTTTATTGGACTGAAGCCAGTGTTGGTGTAACTGTTATGATAATATTAATTAGGCATGTAAGATCACATTTTCAATGGGTGCCTTCATAAATTGTGGAATATTTAACCACATATGCAAAAAGGGAAATTGCCTGTGCAGTTACCAAACTATCTATACAAATCAACAGCGGTGAATAAAGTTCCCCAGTGCTCCTCTTTCCAAACTGTGCCATGCAGGCCTTGTGTCAAGGGCACCCCTGTATTCATAGCAATGAGGCACAGCAGCTCATGTTCCTTTTGCCTGTCACACGTACAGCAGGTTACAGCCAGGCCTTCCATGTAATGGGGTTTATCTGGACCTGCCTCTCCTTTCAGACATGCAATGCCTGTAAGATAACGCTGCACTGAGCACTGGGGATGTAAACCCATGGTGCTCCTCCCTGTGTACAACCCCGTCTTACCTCCCCACCCTTACAGAGCTGTATTGATTCCCACCGACGCACAACCCTCTGCAGTGGGTGCAGATTTACCAGCCGGCTGTGTGCACCTGCACACCCATCCCCAGCAGGGCTGCAACCTGCTCCAAACACACCTTATGGTGCTGCGAAGAACTAATCCTTCCAGAACACATTCTCCCTTCAAATGCATGCACAATTCCATGGGAATTTTCATTCTGATAACAGCATAGATACTGCTTTGTGAAGTTGTCTAAAAAAAAATCGATTTTTCAGAGTTGCCATGCAATAATGTTTGAACATTAAGGAATGCTTTGAGCAAAAGTAACTATGCAGGAGTTGTAAAACTTGAGCTAAAGAAAAGCTCAAAATAATACAAAAATGTTACTGGATTTGTGATAGTATGAACTGAAATTGCTTTGAACTAGGTAATGGGGGAACAGTGTAAATGTTTCAAAGCTGAAAGTGTGCTATGAAGGCAGCTGATTAATGATCTGGAATTTGATTTTGGCTGAAAGTACTTTAGTTACAGTTTTCGGTTTTAAAGCAGTTGTTATTGCAATTCAGGAGATGACTGGGAAAATGTTTATTGGTCATCTGCTAAGTAAATTTCATAAGGAAAAACCTGGATTATTTTTGTGATTCTTTTTGACAATGGATTTGAGAAGCAATACACACTACCATGCTAAGTGACAGGAAAAAAAACCAGATTGCAAATACACCAGGAAGAAATAATTACAAATTTTCAACTGTTTTGTGCTGTGTAGTTCTGTGGCCATCTGTCTTAGATGACATGTGCAGAAAGTTACATTGAAAGCAGACTGAGGTTATTTTAATGCTTTTCCAGGGGCATCACCAATCCAAATTAACAACTTGGTCTTACTGTAACAAGAAACTCAGAAAACATCCTTACATTCTGCTTGCTTTTGCTTCTCTTCTAAGTAACTGTGCTTCATCTGTGATGCTAAAGGAAAGAGGATGAAAAGATGAACGATAATCCTTACAGCTGCTGTCAGCAAATATTAATATTAGAGGACTCCCACAGCTTGGTAAAACACAGAAATTTACCAAAAAAAAAATTAAGACAGCCCTGATGTTTTCACCTTGTAAGGCAGGTATCTTAAATTCGCAGTGAAAGAAAGGCTTACAGAGCCCAACAAGTGGGCTGGTGTTACTGAGCCCCCTTTCTCATCACATAGTGAGGGGAGCTGCAACTGAGCCCAGCACTGCTCTGAGTCTGTCCATCTGTCTGTCTGTCTGTCTGTCTGCACCTGTGCGCAGACAGCGGGGTGAGAACCACGGGGAGACTGGACCCAAAGACAGGGTAACTGTAGCCCAACAGACCTTTGGGCCCGTGGTGAAACTTGTAGGATTAACAGGATTAATCAGATAAAGAAAATGGATCGTTCTCTCTGAAATGGCCATTTCAGATAGCAGGCAGGGCGCTGAGGCCGGGCTGGCACTGCGGCGCGTTCGAGATGCCCTCTGCTGGGGTCCCAGCATGTGCTGGGCTGAACAGGATATGAAATATCTCAAAAAACAGAAGAATTTCAAGTATAAATTCCCACTGTGGTTTGTAGTGACATAAAGTGAATATTTTTCCAGGTTTTTTTTTCCTGTGGTTTAAAAAGTTTTGGGGGGAGGGAATCTCCTTCTGTGCTTCCTTACTCCACAGAAACAGACATACATTAACAAGAAATTCGAAGCTGCATTTTACAGAGCAAGCAGTTGGTGTCAAACATTGAACATTTCAAAGTTTTGTTTAGTTTCAGTTACGGTTAGTTATATTTTACCTGGTTCTTTCTTGTCATAGTACTGGTGGATCCCAATGTCTTCATCTATACAATGAAATGTAAATATATTTAATTATGGATGGGACATTAGAAACAGAAAACAATTTAACAGGCAAAGTTCAGCATCTCAAATTTTGCCAGCTAAAGTAGTGTTAGGTGTTAAAATACAAGCAACAGTGAGAAAAACACAGCACACATCCTAAATACCATTAGGACTTCCAAGAACCAGGAGGCAAGGCATGAAGAAGGATGTGACAAGCCTTTACATTTATTTGGAGCTGTCATTTCCCTCACATACACTTTGATTCTCTTCCAGCTGCCTACATGCAAAAGCATTTTTACCACCTTCCTAATCAGCAGGATTCTTAATTCTTCCTAGTTCTGTTCTTTCACAAGGAAAGGTAAGGATCACAAAGAAAAGTATACCTGAGAATAACTTAAAATGGTTTTGAAATGACTGACACAGCTGAGCTAAAGACAACAGGTTTGTTTTCATGAACCCATAAAGCTGCTCTTTCAAAGGATCCAATATTCTTAATCTATAGGTATTCCCATCTACCTCGTTCCCATGGCAAAGAAATTTGGATGTTTCAGCCACATTGGGACTGCAATGACACCAATCTGTTCCTGATGTGGCTGACAGGTTAATACCTGGGTGTGCCATGGCAAGCTCCACTGAGTAGATCTAAGGACAGCGTTACGCTGCGTCCTTTTAAAATGCTTAGCTTGTCACTGTGTCTGCCTCCTTCTAAACTCACACAGGGATATACCACGGGGAGAAATGCCTTACATGGAGGAAGAAGGTAGAAAGGCACTAAAATGGCAGGCAGGTTTTAAACCAGGACAGCAGTCCTACCTTCTGCCTCAGAATTTTTGAATGAGGTCTCTAGGCAATGAATAAATGGAAGCAAGAAGGTCAAAAGCGGAAAACAGGCACAGTATTCCACTCTTTTAATTACAATAAATCACAACTGTGTTTTACTTAAATCATCAGACTTCTATGAAATACAGCTTTTGACTTTTTGATGCTATTGTTGTTACAGTTCTCACACAAAGATTGCATGTCAAAACCATATTGAGTCAATCTTTGAATAATAAAATTCAACTGAAAATCCATTGATGATTCAAAATAATAACTCAACAAAAGTATTCTAAACTACAATTGGCACGATGTGTCATAAATAATATTTTGATATGGTCCACTTATAAACCAGAGGGGGTTTTTTAGCATCACATTTCAGCAATAGCATGGCAAGATGAATTAAGATAATTTTTACATGGCTAGTAATTAGTCATGTGTCTCCTGAAACAATCAGTTAATAAGATGAATATATCCTTGCAAGTATAAAATTTCAAGTAATAATGCAAAATACCCAGAAAATGCAGTAATTTTTTATTTTCCCATCAAGTACAAATCACAAAGCCTCTGCAGATCACCTGACCATAGATCATTCACCCAAAACAGTGATTAAACTGAAGCTCACAATCAAGTAAGCCATAGCTTCCTGAGCAGGGAAATGCATCCAATTAAATACAATCTTAACATTTTTTACTTGAAAGGATGCTCCAGTTCTATGGCAAGATAAGCAAAGAAGCTGACGAAGTTCAAACACCATATTGCTGCCTAATTTTCTTTCCCCGAAGTATAAAAAACACTTCATTTGGGTAGTCAGAATTTTATATTGGTTTAACATTCATCAACAAGCTTTGCTATTTTGTTTTAGTAACTGGTAGCAGCTTTTAGTAATAAGTAACAGCTCACCTCTAATATGTAAGTTGGTCTTCAAAGACCACAGAAACATCTCAGTCAGGAGGAAGGACATCTGGTGACATATGGAGCCTCAGCACTAGCAAAAGAAGGAGAGAAATCTCATGAGCCAATTTATTACCCTCTATCGCCAGTGACACTGCAATTATTTTGGAAACTAAGTGCTAGAAGAACCTAGCACTGATGATACTCTGTTGCATGCAGCTTTTGATCGCAATAAAATGCATGGGAATGCACAGGATAAGAAATGGAATATGTCCACATACACATCATACACAGACAAGGCAACATTTTCTTAAATGTACAGCTGCTCTCACTAAAGTAAATAGCTTTGTGCCTGTTGCCTCTCATACACACATTTTAATCTGTTTTTGCTGTACTGTTTTTACCTTGACATATGCAAAAGGGAAACCACTACTTAAATATCTGGCTTAGATAGGAGAATTTGACTTTCAGGCCAAATTTTTTAAACACTGTACATTGGGAAGTGTCAATATAGTCAAGAAACAGCTTTGGGCACAACATCTGCAGACATTAGTTAGAGTGCCAAAACCAACAAATGATGCCTTCCTAAATAAAAAAAAAAAAGCACTTAAAATAAATCAATTAGAACTGACAAAACAACAGATGTGAAGCATACAGAACAGGAGTTGAAACATTATGCACATTGGCTATTTATTAAATGTTTGCTATGTTTTATATTCCCAGTAGGGTATCTGTTGTGTTTCAGAGGAGCATTGGGAACCTTCCAAGACCAAGTTCCCAGCAGAGTTCCCTGAACGATTTCCTGCAGTGCTGTAGTTTAAAGTGGGCCACCAGACTGACGGCTTTCCCTACTTTTGCTAAACCCAAGGACTCAACAGGAGTGTTTACACAAATGCAGCATGTTTCAGAACCACTTTTAGTATGGTACTATACTTGAACTTCTTTCTTTATTGAAGTAGGCTCTTCATTTGCTTTCTATGAGTGCCATTCAGATAATGAATCAATTACAAGACTATTGAGCCACTCTCACCACATAGAGCACCAGATCTTTACATCAAGAATGCCATGATGAGAAATATGTGCAAGAATCTCAGGTGGCATCAAGGAAGCTATCATGGTCCCGGCAGAGCTGGCAGACCTAGAGGTATTATCACTCAAGCTAATGTGTATGTTTTGAAGTACTGCCTAATCCACTGAAATAGCACCGAGTGGAAATAGCATTTTCTTTCCACTGATCCCCAAATGTACAAAAAGTCTTGCTGACTTACTAAATCCCATAGTTCTGTGGAAAAAAAAAAAGCTCACAACACACCTAGTAAATGGAATATACCTTCATCTTGGGTGAGAATGAGGTTTGGAAAAAATTGCAAGGAGATTAGCAGCATGGAGGTCTGCTGAACATGGGAACCATTTTTAGTATAAATATGGATGAGGGCAGTCCCTACTTTTCCTTGTGGACTAAAGCATAAGGAAATTGTACATTATAATTTTTTCTGTTTTCTCGATTTTCCTTACTTTAGCAAGAGAAACAAAACTCGCCTTCCCCAGGGCCCACAGATCCTAGATTAGAATCTGTCACTAATAGGAAGTCATCAAACTGAGTGAGCTTCTCAAAATCCTATCATGGCTTGACTAAAGAAAAAAAACTCATACACCTTTGAGTGGCAGACGATCTGTTCAGCTGGAGAGAAGACACATCTGCTCAGAAGCGAGGTGTGGTGGGGTGGCCCTGCTGGATACCAGGTGCCCACCAAAGCCACTCTCACTCTCCTGCTGAGCGGGACAGGGGAGACAAAAGACAATGAAAGGCTTGTGGGGAGAAATCACTGACCAACATGGGCAAACCAGACTTGACTTGGGGGAATCAGTTCAATTTATTACCCAACAAAGCAGAGCAAGATAATGAAAAATAAAATCAAAAATTAGGAACACCTTCTACCCATCCCTCCCTTCTTCCTGGGCTCAACCTTACTCACAATTTCTCTACCTCCGCTCCCCTAGTGGTGCAAGGGAATGGGAATGGTGGCTGTGTCAATACATCACTTGTTGTCTTGGCCACTCCCTCCTCATGGGGAGGACTCCTCACACTCCTCCCCTGCACCAGTGTGGGTCCCCCATGGGGCATAGTCCTCAAGGAACAGGCTGCTCCAGCGTGGGTCCCACATGGGATCACAAGTCCTGTCAGCAAACTTGTTCCAGCGTGGGCTCCTCTCTCCACAGGGCCACAGGTCCTGCCAGGAGCCTGCTCCAGCATGGGCTTCCACTGGGGTCAAAGCTCTCTTCAGGCATCTCCCCACTCCAGTGTGGGGTCCTCCACAGGGTGCAGGTGGATCTTTGTTCCACCGTGGACCTCCATGGGCTGCAGGGACACAGCTGCCAGCACCGTGGTCTGCACCATGGGCTGCATGGGAATTTCTCCTCTGGCGTCTGAAGCATCTCCTCACCCTCCTCCTCCACTGAGCTTGGTGCCTGCAGGGTTTCTCCTCTCACATATTCTCACTCCTCTCTCTGGCTGCAATTTTCTCTTGCACCGTAACTTTTCCCCTTTCTCAAGTATGTTATCCTAGTCCCAGAGGTGTTACTACCATCACTAATGGGCTCACCCTTGGACAGCTGCAGGTCTGTTTTGGAGCCAGCTGACACTGGCTCTGTTGGACACAGAATTCACCCCTACAGACCTTCCCAGTACCAAAATCTTGCTTTACAAAACCAAAACACAGTGGAAGACTAGAAGACTTTGGCATGACAGATAATCTAACTTAAATTCCCCATATTATTCCAAAGCCCTTGTAGGAAGGCTACATGGGCACTTCTAGTTGTGTCCTCCTATTGAATATAAACCCATTCCATAGTGCTGCTGTGCGCCTTCCCAGCTGACAGATCAGAGAAGTCTTTCAAATCCTTATTTTTTCCACCATCAGACACACAGGAGGAACTTGCCAAAACCCAGAAGTTTTCAAATGAGCACTAAATACTCAGCATCCAAGATGTGTACATTTAAAAAATTGGACCTCAAAAATGTTTGAAAGAAAATGTTAGAAACCTAAAGACTTCTGAAGAACAGCTTTTCAGTTCCACACTGCATAACTTAGATGAAGCAAAATTTCTTAATGTACCTAAAAAGGGAGAAAAGATCTTGTCAAATATCATAATCTCGAGTTTAGGTTTTTTCTGCTCCCTTTCCTTGGATTCTGAGCACTCACTAACTAGCTAATTATTGGAATGCTTGTTACTGTTGTGCCAGTGAGAATGGACATCTGCCCAAAAATACTGTTCCAGTCTAACAAATTCTAATCTGAAATACCTTCTGATTATAGTCTATAGGGGAAAAATAGAGAAAATTTGCTTCTGTGACAAAACATGGCATTGTAAAGTCTGAATATTTTGTTCAGAGGAATTACTCTTTCTATTTCCTTTTGACAGAATACATGCTAACTTTAGAGTTATGCAACTACATCTCACCATTTCCCACATGATTATATTCCAGCACAATGGGGATGGGGATGATGACGACAAAGTGATCTTTCTGTGTTTGAAAAGTGCCTCTCAGAATTCGCAACCTTCCTTCAACTCCATGAGCTGGGCCCTGCTATTGCAAAGAGGTAGGTATGAAAACATATAAAATCTCCTCCCATTTTGCTTTAAGGACTCTATCCTCCCTCTTTAAAACTGACTACAAATTGGGGAAAAAAAGAGATGAAATAACTCTACTGTTAAGGTAAAACTGGAATTCAATTTACCAGCTGTTATTTTTCTGGCTCACACAACACTGACTGTCTGCTTTCACAATATCACCACAAACAACAGGGATATTTTAGTGGTTGCAAAAGCTTACTGACAAATGGAGATGTTTTGCAACGGTCAGCCTGTGCCAGCATCTGTGTGAGGATTGCTTTGTTTAAAAAAACCCTTCAGTTTAGTAAATCATCAAGAAAAGAACCGCCTGGCCACTGCGTAACATCCATAAATGCTGAAATGGATATCAAGGGTCCTCTCTGACACCTTCAATATAGATGTACATCCAGGGTTGCACCAACCAGGTGCAGAATCTGGATGGCTTTCATTAAAATAAAGCTCAACTTTATTTTCTGACAAGTAGAGGTCCATCTTTCACTTCACAAGGTGGCCAAGTCTGAGATCAATGGAAGCTCTGCAGTGCTTTACAAACACCACGCAGTTCGGAGTCGCATTTACAGTGAGACTGTGGTTAAGCACATCCATGAATCCCATTCTGTCATTCAAGATCAGTTCAAAAATGCTGTGGCTACATAAAGCAAAAGACTGACCAGATCAAATTTGAACCAAATGGATTATTAATTCTTCTCTAATGGCAACTGCAAAGCTGGCTTGGGTAGTCCCCATTCTTTCCCCTGTGTCATCTCCCTGACACCTCTGCTTCCAGATCACCGCTGCAGTTTGGCACCTTGCCCTTTATGAGCAGGCTTGGGCTCATCTTCCTTTTCCTCCCTTTTTCTTAGATGCCTGTTGAATTCACGCTCCTTCTTGCCTGCAGCTATTTCCTTCTGAGCCTAGGCCAGCCCCTCCTCAAACTACTGCCCCCGGGACTGAAACACCCTGCCTGAGATCTTGGCTATCTTCAGTAGCCCAGTGGGCTTCATTTTTACATTCATTTGCTTCTCCCTTAAACTCCTTTTCCACTGAGGAAAGAAGTGTAGACTTTGTGGTATAAATGAAAATCAGATCCCCTGTGACTAAGACCAACCTCTGATTTTAAGAAGTAGAAATACAGGTGTGCTTTTATAAATCCATTCAGTGCATAAGAATTCTCACTATAATATTCATACTAAAATATTTTCAACTAACACAAATAAAAAGTTGATCAATTATCATCAACCTGAACCTCTAGGCAAATATTTACTGTTGCTGCTTTCCTTCTCTTCAGAATTTGATGACTTGGAATATTTTTGCCTAACACATGAATGAAGAAAATTCCTTTAATTATCTGAAATTCCCCAACCTAAATAGAAAAACTATTTCGTAGATGGGTGAACAACACACAAGAGCTGTATCAAAATACACAGTGAAACTTCTATTGTAAGAAAGGCCTAAGTATGGCTTGCAGAATAATCATAGAAAGGAAATACATTATCTGATAACTCAAGAATTCTGGCATGAAAATTATACATTATAAATTTATTCCCATATGCTGTGAAGTTGTATCATGTTCCATTGAATTATTTTTGTGAGGTTTGTTTTATTGTTTTGTGAGTCTGAAAATAATCCTCTTTTTTTGGCAATGACAGTTCTACTTACTGAGTTTTCATACTTTAAGGTATTTACATATTTAACTATAAAATATACATATAGCTCCTTAAGAACATTAAGACTATTTGTCACACAGTAAGAACACTGAAAATCTGTAAACGCTGTAAAACAGAACATTTTATCTCCAGTTGATATCAATTAAGATTACTTCTTGCACAATTAATTGGGCAAAAAGCCCCATGGCCATTATTCAGAATGGGAATTGTTGGCTGAGACAGGTGTCCACTTCATCCTCTGAGGTCTGGTCTAAAAACTCTGTCTGCTACACGGAAGGTGCTGAAGTTCAAGGACATGTGCAGAAACATTACAGAAAATCTACATGGAGGTAGCTTGTTGCCACCAAACTGTACGCTTGTGTGTCAAAACTGAGGCAGTTTTTGCTGAGTTGTCACCCAAGCAGGTGATAACGGGATCAGAAGCTGAATTCTCCCTCCACACCACTGTCACTCCTACCTTCAGGAACACACTTCCAATAAACATTATCGGTGTTTCAAAAGACAGCTATTGATTAACTGAACAGATAATGAGATTAACAACGGTAAAGCAGAATTAATTTGAGGGAGGTAATGCCATTTGTCAAGAAGACACTTAAGTTTATGTATCAGCCACGCCTCTGACAACAATGATGAGGTTGGGAACTGTTCTCCAGTTGATACTGCAGGCAGGTATTACAATCTGTAACAACTCTCACACAGAGTGGGTGTGAAAAGTTAAGAAGGTCACAGAAAATAGATATAATTGACCTGGGTTTTTACTTCACAGAGTGAAAAGTTCATATACACATTTTGATAAAGACCCTGAAGGCCTTTATATAAACCAGATAGTAGATAAGTGATCCAAACTACAGATATCCAGTACTGACACATGACATAAGGCAATTACAGAAGCACTAAATGTCAAGCTGTTCTATGACATTCTTTTAGATAGTGATTTCTGTTGTAAATAACCCAATTTTTCAATACTTAGGGTCAGTAGGTCATTAAATTAAAGTCATAACAGTTATTTCTTACCATCAGCCAAAGCAAAATCTCTCTTTTTTTAAGCTAAGCAGAAAGGAGGTGGAAGGATCTGCAAACAATCCAAGCACAGGAAAAGTCTTTGCTCTGCTGCCCTACCATTGTTGCAACTCCTGTTTGCAAGGAAGGAGGCTGATATTGGTAGGTCTTTAAACTCAGAAAACCAGTTCACATTGGAAATTAAGGACAGAAATGTCTGGGTTTACTGGGTTTACAGCAGGACCACTGACAGCAGCAGATCTGAATTGTTTCTTTCCATCTATGCCTCTATGCAGAGGTATCTTAGTTCATCAGCCGCCTTGCAGCACAGGCTGCTACTATTAAATAGTGACCAGAACAACAGCTAAGTCCAAAGCAATGGGTTAACCACAGTTCAATCTGAATTTTAACTATACTTGCACCTAAACAAATAAGGTTCATCCATATTTTTACGCAGTGTCTCAGATATAGTGATCACACAACTAACCAGATCTGTATGGACATCAGTTAGTTTAAAGAGCAGCACTGAAAATACAGCAGAAATATCTATTTAGTTTTCCATTTGTTTATGTGCTGTACCAATAAATTTCTTGCTGAACTGTACAGCTCTTGCCTTTAACATTTTATACTCTGCATGTTCACTGAGTGTGTGTTTAAAGAATTCTCAAAAGAACATCAGTAAACACATTGATTTCATTTACAAATCTTGCAAATTTGGAAGCTGCCTTTAAAAACTGGAATGCAATTCTGAGTATATTGCACGTGTTGAATAAATTTACTAGAAAAAACATTATTTTTAGATCTACAATATATTTTAATGTATTTCTTGCATTCTTTTTTAGAATATTTTGCAATTTAAATAATTTTCAGTAGCTGTTTTATGTTGACCTATGTTGTTTCGATGCAGGCAATAAATTAGGAAAACAATAAATTAAGCTTCACTAATATTTGAAAATCACCTTTGAATAACCTTTTGCAAGGCTCATTGAGATTCTTGTTTGAAAGCATTTAATTTTTTTTCAGTCATACTTGAATTCTAGTTAATCCAGTGAGACTTGTATCTTGTTTTTTTTCAATGTAATATTAAAAAAACCTACAATGGCGTGTGTCAGACTTCCTTTTAAGAAAGATTTGATTGCAAACACAAACAAAAAGCTTTTCTTCTTTTGTACTCCTTTATGATCTTCAAACAAGTTTCTATGAAAAGGACTAATATTTTTTCAATTTTAAGCCACACTCACCTTTGCAGTTAGGAAAGACAAAAAAAATGAAAATTTCATGTTACAATAATTAATTCCTGATTGTAATGTTACAGTATAGTTTATGTTGCGTTCTAATTATGCAGATATGCATTAGGGAAAACAACTTTGAAGAAAGAAAACGCATTTGTTTAAACATTTTCATAATTACATTTGAAACTGTCGAGTGGTAGGGTCATATACAAACCAAAATACACACAGATTTTTAATACTGAGCTACAAACTCCTCTACTACTCTTAAGAGAACCATGACAGTAAAATACTTGTACTGTAGGGCAGCTAGTTTCAGAAATCTACCTTATTAAAAATGCAAACAAAATAGGTCCAAAATAGTCAAAGGCTCAGAACAGCCTCATTCTACCTCTTATGTGAGCAGAGTAAGACCAGCTGTTGGTGAGATCTCTGCAGCTGCCTTTCTCCAATCCTACAACAGAACGATAGATTTACTAATTTCCAGCACCATTCCTGTAAATTTGGGTATCCGTAGTAAAGAGAAATTGAGTTTTAGGATCTGCAAGAGATCACATAGATAATGGGCAGCATCCAACCCTTTTAAGGAAAACTTTCCTCTTGCTAATAGTACTATCACCACTGGTTAAACACTGTTAGGTGCCACTTTATGATTAGCTTCATCCTCCCAAAAAAGTAGAAAACTACAGTATCTTCATTTGATATACTAGATATATTTAATAATGATGGAGAAGTAATTTCATCCACCAACTCCAGTTTCATGTATGCAAGCTCTCTAACTTCTGGTTGGCTTAAACTAGGAGTCCTTTTTAGCTTCTGTAAAATAATGCGGTGGTGGAACTCGTACGTATTCTGTATTAAACAAAAATTGAAATGAAAAATGGACTTTTAGACAACTCTTAATACTTCAGAAACAACCAGCTAGTTTGCAGCATCTTCCCAACATGTAGTCAAATTATGAGAGAAATGTCAAGTTGTTCTCCATAGAAATGGCCATCTTTTTTTTTTTTTTTTAGATAAATACTGGTGATATGCTCTCTGGATTTAGGTTACTGTCTTACTTGTCCAGCAGAATGTTGAAGGTGTTTTCCTAGTGGACACATTTGAAGGAGACAAGATCCACAGAATCAAAATATGTGTATCCTTACTATCTTCAGTCACAAGTGAGCATATCCAGTATATCTGTTCATCTATCCTTTCTTCTCATTACAATGCTTATTAGCTCTACTTCCATCATTAAGTGATGGATTTATGGTACATATTGGGGGAAAAAAGGTAATACAAAGCTGCTCTTGCTAATACAAGAAGCACGTCTCCAGGATGGAGGATCACCGCCTCCCTAAGATCGTGCTCTATGGTGAACTTGCCACCGGCTGCCGCAAGAGAGGAGCCCCAAAAAGGAGATACAAGGACTCTCTAAAACAGTACCTCAGCCTTGGCCATACTGACTACCATCAATGGTCCACTCTGGCCTCCAATCGGGAGGCGTGGAGACACACCATCCATAACGCTGCTGATTCCTTTGAAAATGCACGCAGAATCAGTCTGGAGGAGAAAAGACAACGCAGAAAGAACCGTGCCTCACCAACACCGCCTATGGAGACTTTCTGCTGTGCCTTTTGCAACCGGACTTGCCTGTCTCGCATTGGCCTCTTTAGCCATCAGCGCGCTTGCAGCAAGAGTGGGTAGAGCCCTTCCCTAATCTTCGTTCGCGAAGCCGAGCCATGATGATGAATACCAGAAGGTGTAATTAGCTCACTAAAGTATAAGATTGGGCAGATTCCCTATTTTCAATGAACCAATGATTCCAAGCTGGTTCTAATTTTAAAATACCGGTTGTGAACTCAACCAGTGATTTACAACAGCTACTCCAATATGCTACCAGCAGAAAAAACCATCTAGCTAATTTTCTAAGAGTTTGTAACTTAAAATTGGATCCATTCAGCTCAGAGGAAAAACTACCAATGGGTTAGTCCAAGCTCCAAGAGAGCAGAGCGTGCATGCCAGTATTTAGTTCCAAATTACAATGCTATTCTGAGTTGCACAAGAACAGTGCCAAACACACTTACCAGATTAGGGCTAAAGTTTGCTGGGCAGACATTATAAATTGTTGCGTTACAGATTTCCTTAGCACCTTGTTATATTGTTCTCATAGGTCTGATCTAAAAATCTCTCAGAAAATCTATGAGCAATTACTTTCAAAACAACATGATATAACCTTCAATGCCTAGTAACTCCATAGCACTCACATGCTTCCAGTTACCTGTGTATTCATTCAGAAGGTAAAAATTTTATAGAGAAAGAACAGGATATCCAATATCCAGTCATTCACAATATCCAATTATTCCATGCTAAAGAAAGAAGTTTTACTTTTGCCTAGATTCTACTCTCAAAATAGAAAAAAAAGTACTTGAATCTGAACTAGACAGTGCAGGCCCTAAAGACAAAAATGTACACTTTTTAATAGACAGACAAAACATAAATGAATGAGTATCATATAAAATCTTGGAAGAATTAAATTAGTTGTACAATAATGCATGTCAGCTTCACAAAGCACATCCACTGATGATGAAACTCATACTACTTAAATACATATACAAATAATAATTCCCAAGTTGTTAGTGAATATGACATTAGGAAGAGTCGCTGATTTTAATTCCATGTGTTCTTGCAATGTAAGCACTGTCTTTGGAGAAGAAAGGTCCTCACAATCTCAGAAAAGAGATCTGAGTGCTGTACATGTACAACTGGAGACAGCAGTACCAGCAGCCCTTCATATAAATACGCCACTATGAGCATATCAGCATATATTGGTGCAATAAACATGTGGACACTTCTGCCTGAAGGGATATTTTGCTACCCTTTTTAAGGCTTAGGAGGTTATATGGGTTCTTAACAGGCTCCTGAAGACTTGATCCCTTTCCTTTCCAAGCTCAGTGCCATTTCCTCCAGCTGTCAGCCAACATTTCAGTAGAGAAGGTCTTTGGAAGTTTGGGCAGCTTTCAAAAGCAGCTGGAATTCAGAAATCTGTAACTTGAATCTGAAAATTAGCACAAGGATGTATCAACTTCTCTGTGAGGAGTATTTTCAGAGTCACCAACTCCATGGGCTGGATTTAACAAAGACTTGCAGGTGGCAGATTTCTTTGCAGAGTGCTCATGATCATTCCTGGGCACAGAACCGAGATACACTGCTTTGCACTATGTTGCACTTTTGAAATTTAATGGCTTTTATCCAATCAGTCTTAGGAACTGGTTCCGTAACGGCAGAACTTTTCTCTTTGAAGTCTTTCTATTTCCATCCTACTTCACTCACCTTGCACCAATGTCCTGGGCCAGAAGTGCAGGCTTTAAGTTTGTTTTCCTATATATACAGGCTATAAAACCTGTACCCTACTCTGCTGCCTGAACATCCTTACAGCAAAGACATAGCATTCTTAAGTTTGCTACTGAATGAGAAATCATGATGATTTTAGAGGAAAAAACCTTCAACTTTATTGTACTGAGAGTTCTATTTTTAAATCCTTACTAGCAATGGCAGAAATATGCAAACTGCATCTATTTTACTGTTCTTGCTGCAAATACATGCACTGGAGTTATAATGAACGATCTATTTCTAAACAAGGCAGTGATATTGTAGCAAGTGCTATAAAGTACGATGTTCATCTCTGTCACTAACTAGGTAAAAGTTTCACTTGCATGGGGTCCATGTATACTTTCTTTTGTTTTTACAGTCACAATTATGAAATAAAATAATTTTGCTGCTTTGAATCATTCCCCTTTCTCTGAATCCCCTTTAGTTATCTGCATCTTAACCCTCTGAATTCCAAGAATAGTAGTTCATGAAGGAATGCAAATGACAGAGGAAATTGGCTAATTCTAGGAAACATAAAATGATTCCTTGTTAAATCTACAAATACTTAGAGTTTAGTAAATTGGGTTTTAAGGAAAGAGAGCTCCTTGGTACAGAAGCACCCTCTAATGGCTGGCTCCTGACTGCTCTGAATAGCAACTGGAAAAGCAATTTAATAACTCCCCTTAAAAGCAAGGGAAACTGGTAAGATACAACAACAAAAAAGAAAATAGAAATGTGAATATACATATGCACACGCACATATTCACATTTCACATACATTCTCTGTTGTATATCCCTAACACAGAAAAAGAGCACCATGAATCTGATAAACTGTTTTAATTAGAGCCTGTATTTCTTTTTAAAACAATATTCTCAATTTAGTAGATGAAATAGCTTTTTATGTTTTCCCAGGTTCCAACCATTCTTCAAAATTTCAAGATAAACAGAAACTGAATTTCCTCTCTTATCTCAATTAACTTTTACAAAAGAAAACTAGACCAAAAAGGCTTTAAGAAAAATGCTATGCTAAGTCCAAATCTTACAATAATTTATGCTGGAAGGAACGTGGAAGTCATTGGGTCCAATCCCCTGCTTAAGTTGGCCAGTTCTGAAGTTACATCCCAATAGTAAAATAATGCATTAGGAAAAAAAAAAATTCCTTTTGGTGCCTAAGCTGTACTGGAAATGCAAACCATTTCTGCTTTCTAAAAATACACCTTAATAGCTTTTCTCCCCTCCTATTCTATGGCTTTGCAGATCTTTTTTTTTCTGAAAATATCCAAAATTTGCTTGTACAACTGCATTATTTCACCTCCACATTACAATGTGTACTTAGCATACAGTCCTTTATTATTAAGTATAGTATCTCAGTGTTCATACAAAGCCAGTGGCAGATAGAGCAGTTAATAACATGAAAGTAATGAGGCTAACCGACCAACTTGCTTCTCAACATCACTCTTCAAATCTCTTTGGGCTAAATTTTCAGTGTGGGGAATTAGCCATAGAAATCCCATTAACATTAATGAATGTTCCATGGTTAACTCCCCATGCTCTGTGCTGAAGATTTACCCCTATATCTCTAAAATAAATATGTGCAGATGCCAAAATTCTTTTTATAGACCCTGAAGAAATTAAGGACTCTATTCTCAAATAATTGACTTATGCACATGTATCTTCTCCCCCCATGGATCAACTTCTACATATCAGACTGGGTGTAATGTCTGCATTATTCTCATTGAGTAGATTATCCAAAGTGCGTGTTTGCTGCATAAAGGGCTGAGTTTAGTTAATTGTATATTTTACAAAAATAATACACAGATTGAGTTGGATTTTTCTCATCATTAAACACATGATGCACTGGTTGAGCAGTATCCAGTATCATTAAGAACAGCATGTATTTGTACTTCTGTTTCTGAAGAAAATACAGTATTTGGGAAAGTCAGGAGTTTGAAAGAATTGGAAATTATCCCACATTGCTATCAAAAGCCAAAATACAACTGGTGCAACAGAAGTCTCTGCAAGCAGTGGCTGAGGCATTTGTAAAGATGGTGGGGGATGTTTCGTACATCAACTATGAAAATATGAAGATGGAAAGGGCTTCTTGGGACAAAACCAGCAGCTGCTCTCTGTTTCTGAAAAGCAGGGGTGGGGGACATATTGCCATCATTTTTTCAATTCCCATTTGCAAAAAATATACTCCTGCTATTGTTACAATTTTAATTCAGAAGTGTACTTGACCAGTTGAGCTCATCATTTTAAGCTCTGCAACAGCTTAAAAAAAAAAAAAGTGCCAAAACAACCTCTATGCCAAAGCTATGCTTTGCTTTGCCAAAGCACTGAAATTCATGTTTATAAACATGTGGCTGCACTGGTATTAAAATACATGCACAAATGCTTTATTTACCTGACAGCTACAACCGCCCATAAAGACAATGTGGTGGTGACCTTCCGTTATACTGAGACTTTTTAAGGCTTCTGATGCATCTCAATCCATTAAGTCAATGAACTGCTCCAAATCATATTCACTTCCTAAACTCTGCGAAATAAATCTTCAGTAACACTTTTCATACACAGAGATTTACCTTATCTTCCTTAAAATTACTCTTCTTGAAAATCAGACAGGAATACATTAGGTGTAATACCTAATTGTATGCATCTTCCATAGAAATTTAGTTTGTTGGGATCCTTTGTTTGTTGGATTCCCTAGTTTGTTGGTGCTAGCACTATAACCTCAAAGAGGACAGTCTACTTCCTCCTTGAATATAAAACCAAAAAAAATCATTTACATGGAGCCTGTACGAAGTGTTTTATCTAAAAATAACATACCAGCTAAATGAAGAAAGAGGAAACCCCTTGAAATTACCCTGTGAAACCGTATTTGAGAAAATTCACTTCAGAAAAAACACAATCCTTCTGGTTGTGTCTGGAGCTGAAGATGGCACATTTAGATAGAAATTCTTTTAGGTTATAAGCAGACCCTTAAAATCATTTCCAGATCAAAGATTAAATGTATAGTCCTTCTGAGCATATCGAACTATGTGACCATAAACCAAATCTCTTTCAATAGCAACACATTTAGACAGATTCCCCCTTTCCATTGAAAGGTCTTTCATACAAGTCTTTCACAGACAAGATAAAAAAGGGAATTTTCCTGGTAGCATTCTTCACAAGAATGCTTTCAGCTAGAACTGGGAAATCTGGAATGAGGTAAGGTCAGACTGATGGGGGTGGGGAGGAGAATCAGTCATGTAAACAGGTCTTATATTGCATTTATTACAAACTCCCCTTATTTTCAGTTGCTTCTTTGGAAATTAGCACAACCATGACTGGATTAATTCTCTGTGGGTTTCCCTCTGTACTATTATTGAGCAGTCATGGGAAAACTCAGCCAAATGAGTATGGCTCTAGTGAAGCCATACATCTATGAGGAAGGGCAATCACCAGAACACAGGGTTTGTCTAAAAAAAGACATTCAAACAGATAGGGCATTTAAGCTGACCTCCTCAAAGTGATGTCCTCATACTTTAATTGAGCTGAATTTTTGATGTTTTATGTCACTCTGAATGAAAAGGAATAATTTTAAAGAGAATGCCTGTTGGTTTTCTGGTTTTACAGACACATTGCTACCTGTTCTTCAGACAGCCTCGCAGCACTTCAGTCCCTCACTGCACGTGTGAGCAGGTCTTGTATCCACACCTATGCAACCTCCAAGACTATGTAGCTGAAACCTCTCTTCAAAGTGTTGTAAGACAACCAGGAATGTCTCTTTACAGAACAATGAGAAACACAGACAGTACAAACAACCATGTCTTTCTCACACCTTCAGATCATGAGAAAACAAAAGGCAAAGACTTTGGCATGCCTACAGCCATGTCCAGCCTTTCCTTCCCAGTGGTTCACAGCTGGTGTTCCCTTTCCACTGCTGCATCCCCAGAGAGGGATGCCATCCTGGTAAACAGCAGCAGTGTTACCTCTATTTTTTTTTTGTCCACTGATTTTCTGAACACAGTCTTCACCATCTCCTGGGAATCTGCCTCAAGATATACTCCAGGATCGAGACACCTTCCCTGGGTTTATTCATACCGACTAAACTGCTGACATCTGTTCTCTGACCTACTCCCCTTGGCAGTATCAACTGGAGGGCTTAAGTACATTTGTCCATACTTGATGCTGTCTGTTTGTGGCATCCTATAAAACACTTTTTCCCATCAAAATTTTTGTTTGCATACGGTAATGGGTGAAGGGGAAAGAGGGTAGGTACTTCTGCCTTCCCACTACCACTTAAATGCATTGAGCACTCTATTTATGAAACGTCCCCATTGCTGGTGCATTTCACAGCAGGCTCCTCCCTAAAAGCATCAGAACTTTCCACTACAGTCCCAACAGCTGTTTCTCAATATTCACCCAGTTTGCAATTGAGGGAGCTTTCAGAATGCAATGGCAGAATGCCTGTTGGCACTGCTCGGAACTCCCCTATATCCCTAACTCACAGGAGTGAGTTCAGAGATGGGCAGTGGCCTATGTTATGCTGAATTTTTGTTTCCACCACTGGTCACCCCAGTTGTGCATCATTAGGCTGCTTCCCCACATATATATCAGCAACCAGCTGATCTATCCCTAAAGCAGTGCTCCACCAAAGTGGCTTCAGAAAAACGTCCCAAGGAAGGAACTGCTCTATTCAGCTACCTGCTCCTCCTCCTTCAGTGGCTGTGAGGCCACAACTTCAAAAGTTCTATGAAATCACGGAGCCAAAACCATCTCTCTACATGACTACACATGCACGTGCACAATCTTATTTCCATTAATGATTATCATGATCTCCGACATATGCGCTGTGCTGCCTTACAGCAGTTCAAAACGGAATGACAAAATTAATGGACAGGGGGAGATGAACCATAAGCTTTCCAGCTTCATTCCCAATACTGAAATTTCTGCAAGAATTCCAGGCATTGACAAATGAAAAATTGCCTAAACATGTAAAAAAAGTGACTGATCCACTGCATGGAACTGAGCAGGATTACACTGCACGATAGGTCCTACCTCCAGGATACCCCGTGGTTAAATTACAAAAGCAGGGAACACAAAATACATTACTGCAGCATGCTGAAGTTATAGAGAGGCATTTCAGTTTGACAGAGTCAAGTTGCTCCACATGGAGTAAACAAACTATTCCGGTTCCCCCAAGTGCTCTTCATATCTGACAACACCTTTCTACATAGATCCTGAAGGATCAGGAAGAGCCTGGGATACTGCAATTCCTGCATCAATACAAATTTGAGGCCTCTTAAAGGTAATTCATTGCCATGAAGACTCACAGCTGTCCTGGCCTTTGTCCTTTCCAAGGATTTCTTCTTGAGATGTGCAATGTTTAGTAACAACATTCCGCATTTGTCAGCCTTCTTTCAGGATTGCAAAACACACACCTAAAAAATATTCCATTGCTCGATCACGCTAACACAAGTCATATTAATTAAGAATATGTTTGTGTAATTACATGGGAGAGGTGCTTTGCACAGCAGTTAAAGTATATGCAACATCTATAATAAGCAATCCTGTGTGTAAGATATTATTACAGAACAGGGCTCTTGGTCTGAAAGAAAGAAGTAGTTTGAAAATTGATGCCAAGTCTTTGGTGTTTTCTAGGTCACATAAATTGTTATTAGGACCTGATATATTTAAGTAACAAAGCACAGTAAATCATTTTATCTGACTCAATAGGAGCAATCATTCTATAGCATTTGCTGAATAAAGTCAAACACATTTCTTCCAACAACTTAATTAAAAATGTATCGTTTACATACAGCAACCAGATCTGAATGGCTATTGCCAAACTTCGATTTTTCTTTCGACCACTTCACCTGAAAGAATAAACATTGATGCAATCGAAGTTTTGCATCCTAAAGTTATAATGATTACTTTGGTTTGAGGTAACTCTTCTCACAGATGCAATAAGCAGAATTGTACACACTCTATGATAAATATTTGCAGGCTAAAAATACTGTTAGCAGGACAGCCCAAGTGTCCTTAGGCAAGCCAGCTCCACAGTTACTGCCTAAACCAGGGAGCAATATAGAGAAATAATGTGCCTATACTCAGCAAATCCATTTTTATGTTTTCTTTTTAATTTTAATATCAAAGTATTCCAAAGCTCAATTATGCTTCATTAGTGAAACTGTGACTATCCCACTTAATTATTTTAATATCTCAGGATTAGACAAGGAATGCAGAATTTTGGTAAAGCAGACAATGAAGGAAACACACTGACTGTTCCAAGAAAAAAAAGCAGTATTTCATGTTTTGAGCCAATCAACGATGAGCTGCAGATATTGTATTACAGATGATTGCTTTAATCCTAAGGCATTTTAGGGTGTATTTGAAGTAACACAAGGGGAGCTTGTTTTGATATATTCATAATATAAAGCTGCTAGGAGATGGCTTCTAGATTCACACTGTGAGTTAAGTTCTCTCTCCCCCTTTGAAACCAAAAAAGGAAAATACTTGCAAGCAGACTTAAAGTCAAAATAAAACATCAATTTATCACACAGCTCTTTCCTGAGAGATCTCTTTTCCTTCTGCATATCACAAAACCAGAACTCCAGGAACACTACCCTTCATCCTGTGCTACAAATCTTTCATTTGCAACTCCTGACTTCTCTGTACACACTTCTCACAAGTTTTCAAACACCGTTTTCACCTTCACTGCCTTCAGAAACTCCACAGAAACACAACTTTACACAATGGCACCACCTTGTGTTTCAAATACCAACTTTCAATCCTTATGCTGACTTCAACTGCTTACCTTTCACTCACAGTTGATGAAAAATGCATCTATTCAAATATAAACATATAAAATATTTAAATACAAACACATTAATTAAAATGTTGATGTCGCTTCATAATGTATAAATACATAATAAAAATTTAACTATTCATTCCAAATTATATTCATCCCATTTTGTGCCAGTTTTCATTCCTGTCTTTCATACCCCAAATAACCTACAACACAACCTCTGTGAGCACATTCTGAATTTAGTCCCTGGTTGTTTTTCATCTAAAAGTAATGCACAGGTTCCAATGGCTGACCTATTTTGAGGTCAAAGTCAACAAAATTATCTCTAAAGCAGTATTTAACTGCTTGGTGAAGTGGAAATCAAGCTACACATACATGTAATTTAAACCATTACCTAATAGATGGATAATTCAAAAATATAAGTATTGAAAAAATGTTTTCTTCAAAGAATAAAGGCAGACATTATAACATTAGAAAAAAGCGTCAGGCAGTGCCCAAGCTTTTATTGTCATGGGCAGGGTGGCAGCCTTGCCATTTAGAAGTGTCAAACCACCTTACTAATTTTACAGCTGTACTTCAAAGCTGTGAATAACTTTGCAAAACTTCAACTGTGTGAGCTGAAAACCAATTAAGTCTTCATCAGGTCGACTTTCCTTTTCTGAAGTGGAAAGTGAAGTCATTTTGCAGCACAAATGGTTCAATTGCTTATATTTTACAGGGTGAATTTCCTACTATACCCAGGCTGGACTTTAAAAAACCCCAAAAACTCTGGCCTTTGGGAGGGAAAATTGTTCACAACTAATTATTAAAAAAATCAGTTTTAGCAAATGAGGTCCACAAAAGTTCCATTCCTTCTTAGGATGCTCCTGTCTCCCTGTTCTCAATGCTGATTAGGCAGTACCTGATCTTTTGAGTCCCCTCCTAAAGGCACTATGCACCATACTCTGTAGGCTCCTGCATTTCAAATCAAAGCATCCTATTATTCCCATACAGCCTTAGTCCAATGCACACTGGGTCAAAACAAAAGGAATAACCATCCCAATTTGTTTGCGTCAGAAGTTGGAGGCAGAACAAGGATCCCAACCAGAAGTTCCAAGCCCCACAACTACCTTCTCTCCACTGCAGGCACAGCTGATCCCAGATGCAGCTCTCATACCTTTGGGTAACAGGTACACTTTGAAAAGCTTAGTGTTAATGAAATAAAGCACCGATATGGTCTTGATCCCTGAATCTTATTTTAATTTTCTGGGGGTTAAAGCAACCTGAGCCACATTAAAAAGACTTCTCCAACACCTCGCCTTCATATAGCACAGAATTTCTCTGCACTGCCTGTAAGGAAGGACTTGCACTGCAAAAATATCCCCCATGCTATCTACTTTTCCCAATCTAAATGGTTAATACTTCTCCTCCACCTCATATGCTCCTCCTCACTAACCTAACCCTTACTTAAGGTGCAATCCTCTCTATTCTACTCTCCCACCTGTTATTTTCTTAATCTTAATGCAATTTATTTTTAAAAAATCAGCTGGATCTTTTAAGTTACTGGCTATATTCAAGTCACATTTGCTCAATATAAATAAAGGCCAAATTTATAAAGGCAAACTTTGTCCAAAAATACCAACATATTTTGTCAGGATTCCACTTTGTACAGTATTTGAGGCTCTTGATACAATGGTCACACATCCCCTTGAATTATCAATATCATGAAAACATCACTTCTGTGCAGACTTCAACACACCTTCTTTATAAATCTTTTGCCAAAATTTTTAGCATTATACCTCCAAAAGAGCTCCAGGAGTTCGAGGGTCCTGACCACAGACCTCTTTAAAAAAAAACAGAGTTGTTGATCTTCCTTCAGCTGTGCTGGTACAACTGCTTATAAAGCCATACAAATTAAAATGTTTAATTTGAAACCAGTTCAATTCTGCGAACCAGCTCATCAGGCAACCCTACAAATAGTTTGCCAGTGCAATTATGCCAGTGATGCAAGGTCAAAACAAGAGCTGTGTCAGTTGGCAGGGCTGCCAAAAACATGCCCTTTAAAACTGCATTCTCAGGAGAGATATAATGTGAACCACTGATATCTGCAAGGTGTTTTCAGCTGGAGGCAGCTGGACACAACAGTTCCACAAGGAGAGAGAGCTCAGAAGGTGCCTGGAACAGTCCTGTTTCTCCCCAGCATAGCAGCAGAAGTTGAGCAGACAGTGTGACCAAGCAAATCTATATTCTAACAATTATTTACCCTGAGACATCTGCACTCATTCTTTTCCCCCACCGTTCAACCTCCCATTCAACTCCAATACCACAGCCATTGCATCAAAGTTGCTGAACAAACACAAGACTGGCATAGTAAGAGTAACCAAAACCAGTCACAGTTTACAATAATATGCCAAACTATAATCTGGGATGATTCAACTTGTTTTTGTAAGCAGCAGAGGCTGGAACAACTGGAGGCACCTCGCAGTGCCATGTTCCTCACAAACTGAGCTGGCTTGCACGCTTTGCTCTCCAGTTCTGCCCATTCTCTGTTGTCCCTGTGATGGGAAGGGGACACACCCTTCCTTTGGGAGGCCAAGGCAACAGCAGCACATCAGCATGCCCCAAATACCTTGCACTGAGTTATAGGCAGGTAAACAGCAGCTTTTCCTGGTCTTTTTTTCTCTCTGAAGAGAAGTAGGTGGGAGACAGAGCAATGGTTATTAGCTCAGCTGCTGAAGGCAAAGGAGTGAACAAACTGAAGACAATGACAAACATTTCTGTCCTTCCTGGATAAAATGGGATTATAAGTAATTTGAAATTTTAAATTCACTGCTTGGTCACGGCCTAGAAAAATGAGGAATAGTGCGTCAGGCAAAAATCAAAAGGCCAATGTAGGCACAAACAAACACAAAGCCACACGATAAACACATCTCTGTGGGCTGAAAGGCCATAAAGGTCACAAATTCCTAACAAAGTTGATGATGATGAGAAAGATGATGATGAAGAAAAAGAAGAAGAATGATATTTTGACAAGCAGATATACTAAAAAGCTGTTCAAAATGGGGCTTCTACAAGGAAACCTGGAAACACGGTAGGGACTACACATTCCTGCCAGGCTGAAGGCCTCTCCCATAGACTATCACTATCCAGTTCCTAAAGTACATATGAAACGGCAGAAAAACTGAATACATATTCTTGATCAAATTATCATAATCAGAGAGAACTGCCATTGATGGCATGCAAAATGCAACTGCACCTGCATGAACATGTCAGAGCCATGACTTCTGTTCAACACAAACAAACTTACTAGATCTGAAGAATTTTAAAAGGTTTTGGGTCCTTTATAAGCAGAAGAATCCTGACTGCAAAAACCCTCATTTCCATGCATGGGGAGGAATCTTGTAAATAAATTCCTTTAAAATTATCTTTGTTGCTGGAAAGTGTACCTAGAAGGTGAACTAGACATCTTGGTGCAGGAAAGCATTGCAGTACTCAAGGCATTAAATGGTTTACTCTTTATCTACATTGCTTTTGAATGCGGATACTGAAAGACTGAGGGAAAAGCCAAAGCAGACAACTCCTCTAGTTCAGTGTGCCAGTTCTTGAGCAGGGCAGATTATTACAGGACAAATGCAACAGCTCATACCAGTTGTACCCCTAATTCTCTTCTCCTTGGGGATGAAGGGGTTCTCACCCTGTTGCAGGGTGGGTAAGCTACTTGTGAAACAGGGATTTCACAGTCCTGCACTGACGCAAGGTACAGCTCAGTGCCAATGGTGCACTAGCATCAATTCCAGTTTTCCTTAATTCGCCAACCTGCACTTTGTGGGCCTGCAACACAAGCAACTGAATTGTTCCCAAAGCAGAGGCAGTGCAATAACCACAACAACCATCCCAAGATAAACTGTCCCGGATTGTGCATCAGATCCCTGAGGCATCTCATGCTTCTCTGAGCCCAGTTCAGAAGAAGCAGCACTTGGCACTCCATCTGGTTGATTAACACATACACCCACCTCAGGGGGAGCCTGCAAAGAGTTTGATGAGCCCATCATGCTGATTGCTTAATGCAGATGGTCACATACAATCTTTCCTTTCCAAGTAGATTTGTATAGCAAACATGAAATAAATGGCAAAAATTCCCTTGCATCTAGAAAGGGGATTTGAGAAAATGAGTTCCTTCTTAAAAAACAAAAAACCAAAAAAGCACGGTAAGCTGTTGTGATGCCTTGCAGTAGCAATTTGTGGCTGTGCTACAGAAGGAAAACATTAATGCTGTGTTCCACCACCTGCTTTCACTCATGGTGAACTGGGATTTCTCCTTGCCAAGCTATGACACAGAGTGAAGTCCCAACAACATGAGGCCCAGTCTAACTCAAAGGATCCACAGTGATAAAAAGTTTGAAATAGGAGAAACAAACAGCAATGCTGAAGTAGGTTATCTGCAACAATCTTTCAGGTACTCACAAAAGGAAAGAATGATTGACTTTGTTTTCAGGCTTTGTATGCTGATCAGTCAATGAAGTATGACTCAATATTAGAGGAGGTTTTGCTGTTAGGCAGAAAAAGTGTGTTAGAACAAAAGTTTAGGGAATGGGGACGATTCTCTGTGTAAGCTGTGGCAAAGACCTTTTTCCATGGTGGGAAAAAGTCCATAATCAGATAGGCTGTTGCTCAGCACTGTTACAGGCCATCAAGTTCTACTCAAGACATGTGATTGTTCTTTTTTTCCATTTCAGACTACACTTTCTTCTCTTTGTAGCTCTCATCCCACCTGACAGAACAAGGCAGACTTCCTGCTCTGCCTTACAGCCTTCTGCCACTTCAGTCCAGCTACTGATAGGATCAGTCAGGATCAGTCTTCATGAAGGAAGTCCAGCTATGCCTGCTGCGCCAGGGGTTGATCTCTTCTCATCCATTTTGGTCAGCAGCCCAAAAGTGAGACCAGTGCATTCAGTGAAGATACAAGCTTTGGAGTGCTAACTCTTGAAGGTCGCACAAGCCATAGGCAAACTCCAATTTTTCAAAACCTATTTAAAATGTCTGCTCCAAAAACAAGAGATATCAGTGTCCCCAGGAAGGAGGGAAAAACCTTAAATAATTTTAGGAGAAAGAAAGCCCTCAGCAATTTTTCCTAGCTTACTCTTAGATAGACTGGCAAAATCTTTTTACTTCTTCCAAAAACCAATAGCTCTAGACATAACATACTTCAGTTACAGCAATTAAGGTCATAAGCAACTGAAAGTAAGTTCTTACAACATGAATTAGGCAACCTTTCTGACCTCACCTACAGCAAATCATTCAGTCCACTGAACAATTTCATATGCACTTACATATTTGGAAATGTCATTGTTCTTTTTATGCGACTAACAGACTCTCAAGTTTATGTGGGCTTGGATACAGATGTTATGCTGTACACAACAAAAAAGCAAAGCAGACAATTGCCAGCGGGTAAAATCCTTCCTAATACAGTATTTATATTGAAGGGACTACATCAGTCCTGTTAAAGGTGGTATTTTTAAAACTGTGTTTATTCTCTATCCTTAGAAATGCTGAATGCATATCCTCTCTTGAAGAGAATGCTAACAAAAAGTTGAAAATTTATGTTTAGGTTGCGTCTCTCTTAAAACAACAATGCAATATTTTTATTCAAGTGTTTTTCTTATATTTAACATTACTAATATTAATATCTAAATAATATTTAAACGAGTTCCCTGAGCTAGAAGAGGATCTGAATCCTGATTTAACTTTGGATAAGTTATTCTTTGTTCCACAAAGAGAAAATGCGCATAATAAAACTATTGCCTCAAATCTTCTTTTCCTTCCCTCCAAAAGCAAGCCTGATATTTCATTACACTTCCTCCTTCTTCTGCTGTTTGAGGAATGTTGTGCTTGTGTTCACAGGGACAAATAAGGATGACAATCAAGGAAACAATTACAATAAACGTCTGATCTGTCTCCACTAAAAACATATACTTCAGCTTCAAAACAATATGCCACTCAAATGCTGTAAACCCTACCTGACACTAAAATCACCAATGTTTGTCATGCCTGAACACATTTTTGGACTAAATTAAACAAGTAAGTCTTGCCTTTATCAACTCTTCTAAAAGCAAAAGAACATTTAGTGGCTTAAAAAGCAAGTCCTTGTAGTGTGTTTCAGCCACTTTTTCTTAAAGAGAGAGTTCTGGGCACTTGTAAACTGTGAAAATTATTATTTTTTTTTTAAATGGCATCTTGATTCTTGGTGGATTTCACTGGCAGTTGTGTTTGCAGCTTTGAAGTCTCCACCAGGTCTGTCATTTGGTAAGGCTGTTGATGGGTGCCTGGGGTGCTTTGTCCTCCGGGAGGCTATTTTCCTTTAATTCATCTCTGATTAGAAGCAATTTATGCATTTTCATCTGTTTTATGTAAAGATCAAAGGGATCATGGTTCCCAATGTCGACCCTATTATAGACAAAAGGGGCAGGCTGCACATTTTTGCTGGGTTGCAGTTTAAGCCTCAAAGCACCCGTTCATAGTACGCAGTTCTTGATACATCTCTCATAAACCAGCATTTCATATGGACACCAAGTCCTACCTATTTGCCTGCCTGTAAACACACACACACTTTTACATTCATATAAACCAGAACTGTGGGGTGGAATTCCCCATTCTCAGATCTGCTACAATAATTATTTGCCCAATGAGAATAAAGAGATAAAGGATTAAATTCAATATTGCTGTAACAATACTCTTCTTAATGGTCCCATTAATAAATTTATGACACTTCATCTAATCACAAACCGATGTAGCTGGCCCTGCATCAGAAAGTATGTTCAAGGCTTTCTCAATACATTTTTTCTGTCTTCAAGTTACAATAAGAACTGACTTCTATGGAACTTAAATAGAAATTATTCCAAACACAAAGATAACTTAAAAAATTATTGCAATACAACCAATATATAGCAGCCCTTGATATTAATGACATTGATAACATCGTTGTCACCAAAACAAGAGTAAAAATACAGATGCCATTGAAACTTACTCTGAGTGAAAAGATCTGCATAAGGGAGTTTTATTTTATTAGTATTTTTTTAAGCAAATTCAGCATATATACCAGCAAACATGCAGAGATGGGAAACTTCCAGGATGTTGTCCCAAGCCAGCAAAGACACACTGTAAATGCAAATGCCACTTCTTACTTCCAGTCAGTTCAACCTGACTCCCTCTCAAAGGCTCAAACCTTCCTTTGTCTTACTAATCACGTGTAGAACAGGAAGAAAATACTGCGAAGGCAGACAGAAAGGGGGAAAGCCCACCAAAAACCCACTTGGTTGGAAAAGGCATAGCACTGTGTTTGGGAAGGCTTCTCTCGTGGCAGCATTGGGAGAACAAAGACTGCCAGTGGTGGCTTGTGGTTTTAAGGACAATGAATTGGGGTTGCACTTCATCAGCAATGTCCTGAAGAGGATATTCCAAATGAAGGACTTGCATTAAATGGTGGCTCTTCCCTTGAGAATAGTGGAGTCCACCACTACCAACTTTAGAAACTTTGCTAAAACCCATCATGGTCATTCTCTCACAAGAGTGACATAGGGGCTGCATGAAGCAATAGACATGCAAGAAAACAGCATTAAAACAAAGATGACCAGGACCTGTACAGCTTATTTGTTATCAAGATAATCCTAACAAAACAAGAATATTTAGAATTTCTACATTGGAAAATATAAAAAAAAAAATCTATTCCATTGTAAAGGACTTCGCAATTTTCTCCTCCAGGCCCGTGTTTTTGCTCAACCTGTGTTACCACATACATTTAAAAAAGAAAAAAATCACCATCACTTCAGGGAACTTCATACCACTCTACTTATGAAACTTGTGACACTAGCAATGGATTAAAAAGAAATAATTCTTAATTGCATTACAGTGTTCCCATGCACTTGTGTGCAACTTCCATAGCAGCTATCGTTGGGACTTTGGCTGGTTGTTCCCAGTCTCCCAGAGCTACACAAGTGGTAACTCGGGTTGAGTGCAAACAGGGACCTGGAGGAGGAGATCACAATGTCCATTACAAGGCAATCGCTACTTTTTCTACTTTACAACACTTAAAAACCACTTAAAACCACTTTAAAAAAATCTTGAAAGCCACAGTTCCAAAACCAGACAGGCTGAATTCTTAGCTTGCATCATTAACACCACCACCACATTAAACTCAGGTCTTTGATAGTTTATAATATATCAAACCCAAAGAACATGCAAAGGAGGTCCTAATACGGACCCCTGACCTGCCAAAACACAGAAAACTCAAGCTTGTAGGACAATTTAAGAAATAATTATGGTAGAGAACCTCAGGCTGTCAATCCTAGTAAAAAAAATAATGAGTGTCTGAATTCAAGACAAATTCTAAGACAAAAACACCCATAGAGAAAGAAACATCACTGACAAAGAAAACACAGTTAGAAGAGGTTTTTGAATTTCAACAGGCAAAGAAACTTATGAGATACTTAGGGATTAATGTTCCAGAAGAAACTGAGACTACAAAAAGAAAGAATTAGATACTGCTTTTAAAGGACAAAAATTACCCTGAGAAAATAGGAAAACCTCGAAATTCATTTTTAGGGAGCAAGAACCCTTTTCCTTTCGCAGGTCTGACTTACCCCTTGCCTAGGGATCCCTTAAAGAGCATTCAGAGACATGTAATCAAATTTATATGGTAAAGGAATGTGAAAAAGAACTGCCCAAGGGCAAAAGGAAGGTCTTATTTTTGGGGAAAGGCAGTGGGGCAGGAGGAGAACAGGTGAAGGAGCCCTTACCTCCCCTCTCAGAAAACTGTTAAAAAGCCTTGTCTGACTTTTGGTAGAATTCAGGGTCTTTTACAGCTTAACAGAATTCAAGAAGAAAAATTATCTGGGAATCTATTAAAATCTGAAAGGACAAAAATGTAATTCTACATGTAACAGACTGACACAGGAAAAAAAAGAAATAGGAATCAAATTCCTGTAGCTTGTTGCTTGCGGTTGGGTTTTTTTAAATCACTTTATGATCTTTTGAAACCATGAAAAAGGTTTCCTTGGATTTTTCTCTGAGCCCTCAGACCAAGACATTTGACAAAAAGGGAAACAGGTGAGTTGACTGGAAATGGTTTATTCTTTAAGAGAAACAAAATTTGACGTCTAAAAGTACTTGGCCTAGTTCTCTTCTTGTGGAATTCAGGAATTCACTCCAAAAAACTTGTGGAAGCTTTTAGTTTCAGTAATATTTCCAGCTCAAAACATGGATGGGTTCAAAGGGTTAGTTCTGGTTAGAATACCAAAATGGAATAGAGAGGCAAGAACTAAACTGCTTCTGTATATTGCAACAGGAAAACAAAACATGCTGCCCACAAGTAGAAAAGAGAGTCATTCATCTGATTCTACTGAAAAAGCAAAATTTACAAATTTTTCCTACCTACTCCGTAATTTCAGGTAACAAATTAATGAATAATTAGATTGCGACTAGAGAAAAGTTTTCAAAGTTTACAACACAGTAAGAAAACAAATTTTTTAAAAGCAAACTAAAGAACGCAACACGATAAAAAGCGTAGTTTTTTTATACGATTGAACACCGTATTTTCAAATTCTCCATTTTTCTGGTTTAGGCAAATAAAGACGACAATAGGGTTTAGGATTATGATGATATACTTCCAGATTTGCACAAAGGCAGCTGTCTCATAAATCACTAGAAAACCCCTTCAGCAATTAAAATTTGAAAGCTTGGTCTAGAAAGACACACGCAATTTTATGTAGCAGGCTTTTAGGAAGAAAATCCAGTTTAAAAAAAAAACAAAACAAAACTTTTGTTCTCAAGCATTTACACCTCGGATTAATTTTTTAACGTTTTCTATAAATCTTCAACATTGTTCAGATATAGAACATAAACATGAAATGTGGCAAAAGCCGACAAGTTAATTTATTGCACTCTGTAATCAACAATCTATGCTGATCTTCAGAAAAGATAAACTAGAGAACAGTTGCTCATTCTGTAAAGGAGATAAAAGCAAATGGGAAACTCTGAAAGTGTTCCAGAAATGCAAATGCATACATTATTTGTGCTAAAGGCAACACCAACATTCTCCCTCAAACAAAGCAATATATCAACATGTAAGAACAAGGAAGCATTCTTCTGTCAGCAGAAAACAAAGAAAACATTGCCCATGATGAATAAGTGATCAAACTAAAAACAAAATGGCAACAAGAATTGCACACTACTTTAAAATTTAATTTCAGTGCTCCTGTACGCCAACAACCCAAAGCACAGACAAAAGTGAAGGGCACTGTCACTTGTCTGATATGCAGTGGTGATCTACAAGCCCAATCCCATATTCCCAAACCCCTATGTTAGGTTGCCCGCTTTTCTCTGTGGTTTCCCAAATTCCTTCTCCATTACACTCCGCTCATTCACTTCTTTATAGCCGTGCCCTCCAATTCCCTTTTCTTTCCTCTCCTTTTCCACTCCATGCACCTCTGATGCCAGCCCAGCACGAGCAGCACGCCGTGGCTGCTCCGGAGCGATAAGCCTGCTCAGCCATCAGTACATACGTATTCAATGACTGATATCAAAGGCCAAATTGAAAAAAAATCCTTGAGCTCAGCTCACAGTTTTTCTTGAGGAGTCTGGGGAAGGGGACACCCATTTGCATTTCCTTAAATTTTCAATAAACACATTCACATTCGGAGTTTTTGAGATCCCTACCTTATCCACCACATCCATCAAATCAGCCAACAAGCTCCAAAAATGAACGTGGGAACTGAAAGGTGGACTGTGTGAGCTTGTTCCTTCAGGTAATCAAAGAAAAATGCTGTTTCCTTACTCAGCAGATTTTACTTACATAAGTCAGGTGATTAAAAAAAATGGAAACAACAGTGTTCTGAATATAAATGCATCTTTTTCTAACTGGACATTAGAGCTGCTACTTTAAGTGTTTAGTCCACAATTTGAAGACAGGAAAACTCTCAGGTGTATTTCTTGTGAAATAGCTAGGGCTGCAGACCCAAATTGATTCCAATATTTTAGTTCTGCAGATTAATTGACTTAATAATCTCAGTAGAGACAAAGACACAGTTTCCATGGCCAACAGAGTTAGTGTTTGCTCACTCCAGATGAGTAAATTTTCACAAAACCCAGCTTGAAATCTACTTTCAGTACGTTCCAAATCTGTTTAGCTTTAACATTAACTAGCAAAATCGTGTAACTTTTTGAAATTATCCCTAACACTGCACAACATATTCATTAAAGACACCCATTCTTCAAAGAAAGCTCCACAGCTCACGGCATAGTCATGTAGGGTTAGCAACATACCGCTTGCTCCCTGCACCTCCCAAAGTACACTGTCCCATTTCAAATGCCACTACCTAAAATAAGTACATCAATCCATATCCACATTTCACTTTTGAACACCAGGGCACTTATAAATTGGCATTAGAACCCTGAGTTTAGACACTTTGTGGTTAGGACAACACTCTACAACACAATGTGCATGCTACTGGGCAATAAATGCCCTTCCCTGATTCATTTTTGAACGATGTAACATCTTAATAATCAAAAGGAATGCTATCCAAGCTCTGTGGAAAGATGCACAGATGAGTGATAAGATAAAGTATCTTCAGAGAAAAAGAATGAAGGGTAAGTCATTCCCAGAAAGAAATGAAAAGATAAAAATAGCAATGCAAAAGCCCTAAGTATTTCAGGATTTCTTTCTACATTTTTTCTAGAACACAGGTAAAAATGAGACCAAAATTTGATTAATACAAAGTAGCTGTACTAGGGGTCACAAAACTTACATTTTGGTGTGCATGGAAATGCCTTTCCCCAGAGGGATAAAGCTCCTTACACCCCACTCTTGCCATATCCAACAACAAACCTGACTTTGCTGGGCAGATCCACTTTTTCATCACTTGTACTTCATAGCAAAAGTGTGCCCTGGAGCTATGACTCTAAAAGGCAAACAATAACTCATTTCATAGCTCTTGCTTAAGTGCAGAAAGTGAATTCTTGTGTATTTCTCAGAATCAGAAAGAAGCGGGACATATGAAAATGTTTGTCCAGTAAAATCTGGGAGAGGTCCAAGAACAACTAAAGATGTCAACAAGGACTCGGAAGGGCAAAAAACACTTTGCATACAGAACAGGACAATTGTCATGCTGAGGAAACTGCCTCAGTTCTTGCTGGGCTCATTCCTGCTCTCACATTCCCAGGCATTAACTGCAGTTAAAGAAAAATAAAAACCCCACAGCTTTTTTTTTCTTTTTTCATACTGATTCATCAAGATAGTTGTATCTTTTTGCAGTATGATGAGTGCCTAATTACAATGATTCAAATCTCTTGTCACCTTCAGGCTAGACTACAGATAGCAATGGTTTTTAGACAGGGCTGATAGGGAAAACGAACTTGACACAGCACGCAATGGTTTGTTAAGCATGATATAATATTAAAAACATCACTCCCCTTTTTAATCTAGCCAGGAGGAGGAAGAAAAATCACATGATTTTGAGTTCAAAGTTGCTAAATCCCTTCTCCAGCAGGGGAACATGCTTGTCTGATTACATTTTCAGGTTGAATGCATTTGTCACTCTATCACCTTTCTCCACATTCAGTCCTGTTTTGAGCCCCCTTGGCTTCAGACAGCTCTTTCTCCTCCTAATATTGCTGTAATTTCTCAGAAGTTCCTTCAGCTTACTACCCATTTTTCCTCTTGGGAAATGGTTATAGGCGGCCTAGGCCCTCTAGTGCATCGTGATATTAATGCACTGCATTCCTACTCTTTTTGGCTTTGTTTTCCTCTGCCATGCAACTTTTGTAAGAGCATCCACTCTGTCCAGGTGACTTTTGAAAGAGGACCCTATTTATACTTGCATAACTTCAAAAGAAGGAGGAGTTGACTGAGTGACACCCACGCTGGTTGTACCGTGGCTTATTGCCAAGACTCAACCTCAATCACTCAGTGCCATGAATAGCAGCTTCTGCTAAACCCCTGCAAAAACAGCATCAAAAGCCCAGCAGGAAACTCAGGAGAGGAGGACAGAGAAATAGCTTCCTCACCAGGGGCAGAAGTTCAGGAATGAAATCTCCTTAATATTCAGGAATTAAATCTGCTTAATACTTTTACAGGTCCTTTATGAGGCCAGTGACCTGCACAACCTCTTGAGATCAGAAGAATACGACGGGGCTCGTACCTGCACACAGATGGGGCCAAGGTGGGAAACTGCCCCGGCGGGATGTTCAGCTTTGGCTTAAGCCAGAGCCCAAACCCCTGAGGCTGTGATTCCCTCAGTCACTACACTGCATGTCCTATGCAAGCATATCAAAACCTTCAGCACTCAGAAAACTATCCTGATGCTCCTGCATCACATTCTTTCATTCCTCAGGTTCTGTTTCACAACCATTTAATGTAATTATTCCTATAATCTCAAACCATCTGCTTGTCTTTCACTTTTAGTTTCTTAAGATAAAAAAGACCTTGCTATCAGGCAAAACTGGAGATGATTAAAATGCTTTAAATAAAAAAAAAATCTGCAATTATATCTAAAGAGGTATTTTTTCATCACTTAAAAAATCTAGGTTTTTAAAGTAATGAGTGAAATGTTTTTAAAATAGGCAATATTATGTACATAACCAAAATTTACACTGACAAAGCTTGCAATAGTCCAGGGGGAGATCAGAACAAACCACAACATAATAAAGAAACTGGCAACAGTATAATAAGTGTGAACAATATCAGAATAACCTGCATTAATTCTCAACACAGCCTATATATATATGTATGACCGCTAAACTGATAAAAATCCTCAAAGATCAACAAACATAGATATGAACTTATGCATATGTAGATATGAATGTCCTCTGTATGAATGACTGCTCTTTACACCCTGATGAAGCTTTTCAGCCACAATAATTAACAAAGAAAAAGGAAGTCTAATTGAATAGCAACTGTATGGTATGGGCAAAATTGCAAATGCTGTTACCACTTCCCAAGTGCACTGAACATTCAATGCACCCCTCGGCTGCATCACACCCAGGTTATGTTTCGAAAGAAATTGTTGAAAGAAAGATGTGTTTTGTTTTGTTTTTCAAACAGTTTTTAAAACAACTTCTGTCAGCGAAGGCCTTCCCAGTTTGTGGAAAATATCATTATGGGCATCCTGTAAATGTCACAGAGCACAGGGAAATAGCATACAAGTGACCAAGTCTGCTAATAGGCTTGGAGTTACCAGATGAAATCACTGCCAGGCAGGAGCATTTTGAAACTTGTTTTTCTTTCATCTCGAGATTAATTTAAAGTGTCCTCTTAAAAACTTCAAAAAGTGTTCATTCCCTTTCAAGCTGTGTATATGATTTTGACAAAAGGGTCTGAGAAAACACGAACAAGTTTTTGAAAACCAAGAATGGGCTTATGTTCAGCTGCTGTGGATCCATTTAAAACAAAGATGAAACGAATCCTGGTGGAGTTTTAAACAAAACTGAGTTAAATTCATACCGCTGACATTAAGCTTAATGGAACAACAACTATTTATGGTTTCTCTGTGAATTCTGTTAGTAAAACTCGGGATGTGGTCACAGAAATTATAAATCTGCATTGTTATCTGGAAAACAAAACTATTATAATAATTTTCCGCTATTACAAGCAATTGTCTTTAATTACCTCAACATATTACTTCATTGTCTGAAAAGACAGGATGTCAGCATGAATAACATTGGTTTGGCAGCCCCAAAGTACGAACAACCATTAAAATAGTTCATGTTCTCTCTATTCCCTCCTTCAAAAAGATGATCTGAGCTCTCACAGAGGCTTGACTACCTTGGTATCACATAAAATTAAAAAATCAAAATTGTAACGCATCAGACAACTTAAAAAATTTCAGGGGGTGTGTTCATATATTTTAACCTTGTTCTTTGCATTGTGCATATCTTTTAATTATTAATCACTTCACAGTTTGACCCCTTCTTTCTACAAACTCACTTCTCACATGGCTCCAAATTACACCAAAGGTAAGCGGCAATGTAATGGAAATGGTGGTACTGAGCAAACAACATATTACTTGACAATTATTCTGCAGATGGACACACAAGGATGCCTTTACAGTATCAGTCAATCACAGACAACTTACTTTCATGGGGTTTCAAAAAATAAATGAAAAAAGTTAGAAAAAGAGAAAAAATAATAAAAAAAATACAGTAGTTACCCATTACCATTATTGCTGAGTACCAGCTCCCACTCCCACCCCTTTGTGCTGCTGGAGAGGAGGAGAGAGGGAAACTGGGACTGAAGTTGAACCTGTGGGGAAGGAAGAGGTGGGGGGAAGAAGCTCTTTTAAGGGTTAGTTTTATTTTCTCATTACCCTACTCTGATAGCTTGATAATAAATTAAAACTTATTTCCCCAAGTCAAGCCTATGTTGCCCATGAGGGTAGTTGGGCAGTGATCTTGATCTTATCTTGACTCATGAGCCTTTCATTGTATTTTATCTTCCTTGTTGTGCTAAGCAGGGGAGTGAGAGTGGCTTTGGGGGGCACCTGATGTCCAGCCAGGGTCAACCCACCACTGCTTCATCCAGGATTTCTCACTTATTAAGGACACTGTTTAAAAATGCATTCATTCTGAGCAATTTGAAAATATCTTCTCTCAAAGGAGAGCTGTCACTGATCATTCTAGCCAGCTGCAACATTTGGCTCTATTATCACAGATGTAAAAGACACGATTAAATTAACTTACCCACACAAGTGGCAGAGCAAAACAAAACCAGTAAATGGCTTCAGTTGGAGGAAGCAGAGTAAAGTAATTTCTGTATTTTACACAAGCCTTTATTTTACAGAAGTCTTTTTAGGACTGTTACAATATTAGGGTCTTTCTCACTTTTATCTGTGGATTTCTTTTCCCAAAATCTTTGAGTTGGGTTTGCTCAAATTAAAGTCACAGTTGCTGCTACATTTCTGTGTGATGCTTCCTTTTCATCCACATTCATGTTAAGGGAAGCAGCAATATTTTCACCATCATCATTATTCCTCTACTTTTAAACAGAAGGCCGAGAGCATAATCTTCACACTAATCCATGAAACAGATGACAACTATAATGAGAAAAGATGCAAAATTTTTATTCTTCTGCTTCCTTGCCCTATTCAGCAAATACTGCAGTATTTCCTTTCATGATGAGAACATTTCTTTGATCCCAGCAAAGAGATTTTTGAAACTTCATTGTTAGAAATACATGTAGAATAACTAACTTACATGGCCTCAATTACAAAATGGCATTTACTGTAGTTCATCCACAATGAGGGAGTTTTAAGCTTATGCCATCCTCTGAAAGTCAAGCAGCAGCACTTCACAGGTATGACACTCCTGGAGCTTTATGCAAAGTCCACACTCGCATGTCCTTGAATTCAGAGTGACTAATAACCTTAGCAATGCCAACATTTTGAAAGAACACTCATGCCAAAGCTGGCATTTATTCACTGACATTTCGGGGGGCATATTTTACAGGTTGCTTTTTAAAGGGATGTTCAACTACCTGCATATTGTGTGCAATTTGAAGATCATTGCACCAAAGTTCAGCCATGCACTGGAACTGAATGCGTTGCCTAGTTTTGGTAACCAGACTCAGAAAACAAGCAGTTTTGGCAGCAGTGCAATTAATTTATCAAGTAATTTATTGACTAAGGAAACAACTCAATACATCGCAAAGCAGAGGCAGAAAAAGCCACTTAAGGGGTTTCCTAATGTCACATATAAAATTATATCCAGAAAACCTACCAAAATACCTCTTAGCATGATGAAAAAGTTTATAAACTTCATCACTGACAGATGCCAAAGAAGCTAGTCTAGCTAGGTCTTTATGGAATCTAAATATTTAATTTGCCTTTTGATGAAATGGCAATCAGTCAAGTGATTTTGAAACAGTCCCAAGGCATAAGGTCTGCTTACTACCTGAGTATTTATTCAAATTAAACTGCCACCAATGCCACTGTTTCACAGCTGTCCAGATTTTGTATTTTAGCACAAGCATGGCACTGTGTTACGAGTTTTCTAGTACCACTCTTATCCTGAATTCCACACCAAGAGACAGGTGTATCCAATTGAAGCAGTAACAGCACTCCTAACAGGGAGAGGACTTTGCCAGCAGTGTTCCAGGAACATCCTGAGCTTTCACATAAATTGTGTCATAAGTTGCACACAATATCTGAAAAATACACCAACACTTAAAAACCATGTCTGCTTCCTCCCACATAATATTGTATACAGACTGTCACAGCTCAATGTCCAAAGGAGATCAGTAACAAGTGGTGTGTGTCCCTCGGGTGCCTGATCGGGTCAGTACCACTCATTATCTTTATTAATAGTGGATTAATTATATTAATAGTGGGACTGAATGCACTCTCATGTCAGCAGATAACACAAGAGGGACCTGGACAAGCTTGAGACACAGGCCAACGTGAACCACATGAAGGTCAATAAGCCAAGTGCAAGACCCTGCACCTAGGTGAGAGCAGCAGTATCAGTATAGACTGGGGATGAACACTGAGAGCAGACCTGCAGAGAAAGACTTGGGGATACTGGTAAACAAAAAATAATATCTGAGCCAGAAATATGTGTTCATGGCCCAGAAAACCAACTGTATCCTGGGCTGCATAAGAAGTAAGATGGCCAGAAGGCTGAGAGAGGGAAATCTCTTCTACAGCACTCTGGTGTGATCCCACCTGGAGTCCTGCATCCATCCCTGGGGCTTCCAGCAAAAGAACGATGTGGACTTGTTAGAGATGGGGCCAGACAAGAGCCACAAAAAAGACTGGAGGGATGGAACAGCTCTCCTTTTTAAAAAAGGCTGAGAGAGTTGGGGCTTTTTTAGCCTGGAGAAGAGAAGGCTCTGGGGAGACTTTATTGTAGCCTTTTAATACTTACAGGGTGGCTTATCAGAAAGAGGGAGGGAGACTTTTTACATGAAGTGACAAGACAAAGGACGATGGTTCTTTTCTTTGATTACATGTAAGGAAGAAATTCCAGAGAAGCTGCGGATGCTCCAAGCCTGGCAGTGTTCAAAGGCCAGGCTGGATGGGGCTTTGAGCAAGCAGTCGGAAATGTCCATACCCACAATGGGTTGGACAAGATGATCTTCAAAGGTCCCTTCCAATCCAAACCATTCTGTGATTCTGTGACAAAAACACTTGGCAATTCATTGCAATTCACTGCATCCAGTCAAGTTACCAGAACAAAAACTGGCAAAACAATGGATTGGGAAGCATCTACTTAAATACACAGCTCAGGTAAGAAAGAATGGAAATAGCTTTGTACATTAGCACAGTAAGCTTTACATTTGGTTCAGCTTTTCTTTATACTTTTTTATTTAAGGAACAGTCACTTAATATAACCATTATCAAAGAAATAGAATTAAAAAAATTATGACAATAAAATTTGAAACAAAGCCATGTAATAAGACTGATTTTGAAGTACAAACAGACCTATTGTTTCAACATGTACTTCCAATGCATTTTATAAGCCTTCCATTTCTCAAGGAAGACAGGCTCAACATTTACAAAACCACCTAAGTGTCCTCCAAAAATACAGACTATTCTGTAAAGGTGCATTTTTTAAGAGTTTAGTGATTTCTCTCTAAAAAAATTATGCAAGAAGATGGTGTTATTACCCTGTGGTGGATACTTCAGCCTTCTCAGAGGCACATTCAAACAGGTAATTCTCACTCAGATTTTAGACAATGACAACTGCATCTGCAAGACAGTGTCTCACTCTACTTGCTCAGAAGTTTGGGTACAACTGCCTGAGACCAACCACAATAGAAAAACAGTCATCTTATCAACCTTCAGCAGGCCTCAGCTCCCATTAGAAGGGTTGTGGCAACTCTGAGGCCACCAGTGGCCCTCAGCAGGCAAGCTGCTGTCTGCCAGCACTGCAATGGAGTTCCAGCACTGACAGCAAATCTTGTGGTAGGGCTGTAATATTCCACTAGCTCACATTACAGAAATCAGTGACATTAATTTGGCCAGAACAGGGTCTAGTGTTGCAGCTGAACTAATGATACCGTTAATGAAACTTCACTAATTAATGTCCCGTGTGGCTACGTTGTACAAATAAACCATCTGGAATGAGCTGCTCTTTTGAATTCTCTCTGCAGGTTTTAAGTCCTTAAATCAAGTTCTGCCACAATCTAGTCTGTCAGGCAAGTCACAATGGTCCAACTTCACAGGCAACAGGCCCACCACTGCTAAAAACCTTGCCTTTTGTGAAACTCTCAGCAGGTATGAAATATCACAATACTGACATTTTCCTGGACACTGCCTATGACAGGAAAAAGTGTTCACAAGAAAAAGCCAGCTGCAGCTGGAGAAGAATCCTACTATTCCACTAAAGACCACAGATCTTATTTTTCCAACAGAATCATAGCCCTTACCCTTGCTCTGACAAATACCAAGATACTTGATCAGAGACTGAGGAATATATTCAAGCCATAGGTTTTCTAAATCTTTTAGATACACTTTAATTTTTTCCCCCAAATCTTGTAAGCTGGGGATTCACTCCTGAAACAGCTTTGCTCTCAAGGCAGATATAGGTTACAAAAACATAAAGGTTTAATCAGTACTTTTTGACCTCAGTTCACCAATGGGTTTGCCAAATTAACCAGCCCAGAACTGTGTAAATATATTATTAAGTCCCATTTTGAATTTGCATTTTACCTGTTTCTTAGGAGTGAATTAGTCCTCTGTTTGGTGTTTTATATATTTATAAAGATACTCTAAAGTTTTGTTTTATTAAGAGAAAGATTGCATAGAATGAGAAAAACTTCTTTGGTAACTTTGGGATCTTATAACTTGTAAATTAGCAAGGAAAGCAGTGAGATAAGTCTCTGGGAATATATTTGAAGTCTTAATGAAAGGGTCAGATTACAAAAAGCCATAGTGGGAGTATTATATGAGGAAGCTTTAAAGTTAGTTGCAATGTATTAAAAAAAAACATTCAAATAAATTATTTTGCACTGCAGTACGCCAAGTTTTGGGAGATGGAATTAAAATTGGGCTTTCATTTTAGACCAAGTAAAGCATAATATTAGACTATAATACTGCACATACTAGTGAGATCCAAATGCCCACGGTGTTGCAAAAGAACATTTTCCCTCAGGCATTTGAAATTTAATGCTTCTTTAATATTCTCTGTTGGATATTGTTAGAATGGAATTTCAAATATTTCCTGCAATTTGAGTTAAAGATTACTGAATAATGCTGAGCAGCAACAAATTTTTGAAGCGTACATCTAAAGCTGGCATAGTAGCTTAATGTCCTGTTGTTTCTTGCTTTAGTAAAATTAATTTCTTCAGTCTTCAACCATGAATTCACGCACCACCTGGAGATACAAACCTGTAATTTAACTGTGGTGTATTTCTAGCTCCTTGCCTAATATTCCAAGGCCAGACTCTGTATGACAGGCAACTATAAAAGGCCATTTCAGAGCAATACTTTATATTCTCCTAAGTTAGAAAGTGAGCAACTTGAAAAACTGCATTTGGTTCGTTACTGTCAATAAATGGGATTACTGGTCATGAAGTAAATGCACATGAGATACTAAAAGTATACATGCTATTATATAGTCAAGAGTAACACCTTGCCAATAGGACTCAGAATATTCAAAGGGTTTTTATCCAATTAAGACCCAACTCTTTCACCGTACATGTGTTAGTGCTTTACCATGGTTACCCAATACAGGTAAGGGTAGATGGGAAATGAAACAAAAAGGCATAGTTGTATATCATTCTAAAAAATAAAAACCTAGAAAAAGACTAATTATAATCATGATTCCCTTTGCTTGATTACTTCATGGAAAAGCTTCCTTCATCTGAAGATGCAGCTACTTTTCCATCATTTGTGTCATGATATGAGTGGTCAGTCTCCCAATTTTCTTCTATGTGACTCCCTTATCCTTTATACTGGGCACACGCTCCTCAGCATTCCCTTACAGGAAGCCTGTCAATCCCCCACAAACAACTTGGAATGCTGCTTCAGACAGTAGGACTACCATGAATTCAAATGAAGTAATTCCTCAACACCACTCCAGCCCAACAAGACAACCCTAAACAACTTCATGACATGCCCAGAAGTTTTAAACATCGGTTTTCTTAAGAGCATGAGACTGAGGATCATTCTTATGCATTCCAACATGACCCTTGTCAACACTGAACTGAAAAACCAACAAAAAAACATGTGTATGCCAAAAAATAAATTTATGCAGGTTTTTGAGCTACAGGAAACTCCAAATCATGTAGCATTGGTACGGTCAGTAGAGTTCACACAGCTGGAATCATGGCCCTACACCCTTTCTCAGAGATGGGCAGTTTTGCCTTAGGGTGTGCAACTGAATAGAGGCATGTGCAGAAATTGAGTACTTGTGTTGATGTGAGCAGAATGAATAGATACAATTTCTTCTTTCTTTACTCAAATATCAGTAAATACGCTGAATATGGTTAGTACTATACGAACATATGGCACTAAGGTCATCCATAGATTCTGCTGCTGAATAAAAATCAGTTTGGGTAAGGTTTCCAAAAGCAGGCCAGATACCAAAATGAATCTGCGAAACACCAGAGAAACTTCCATTCAGGAAACAAAGTGTTTAGTTGGCTCTTGCACTTATTACCAATAAAATCATGTTTTAAAAGTTGCATTTCACATATGAATAATGTCATTAAGATAGATTTTTATCAGTATTTTCCTTCTGCAAAGACTTGTATTTTAAATAATTAAGGTCAAAAAATCAACATCAGAACACATGACTCCTTCCCCGGGCACATTTAGGGGTATTTTCTTTGAAACACTATTCAACACTTGCAGAAAAAAAAGGAAGAAAAATCTAGTCTGTATCATGGCAACTATTAACAACCTTGTTTTGTGAAAATAGAGAAACGAATTCAAATGGATGTTGTAAACAAGATGGAATGTTTTAAGCAAACTATGTGACCATAGAAATAAACCTAATGAGAAAAACTTTTCTAATAATGCAAGAAATTGGGCATGGAAGGGCAATCATCAGTCATTCTGACATGGCAAGGATGGATAAAGGAAGCAGACGGATTCACCCACCTGCACTGAGTCTAGGAAATGGAAAGCCATCATTATGGCTGATAATTTCTTGTGTCCAAATTTATTACTTATCAGGTTATAACGAACAAGTGCAAAAGAAAGTCATATAAGAGAATAAGCAAACATTTATTTGCAGTAGAAGCTGTTTTTCCACTCAACTAAACACTTACCTCATTTTAAAAGACACAGAAGGACACCAGCTTAATCTACTGGGGGGAGGGGATGGTGGTGTTTGTTTCAGTTTTTTAAAAACTGTTAACATAAGAGTACAAGGTTTAATTTGGTAGCACTTGAATTGTTACACAGGTCATTTCTTCTTTAGAACACCAACCTCCCTCTCCTCCTCCACAGATTGACACGTGAGTAGAAAACTGCTGTCACAAAGTCTCTGTTCAACCAAGAGAAAGACAGACTTTTGTTAAGGTAAAAGAATCCAGTAAGGCTCCTTCTCATGCACCAGGAACACAACTCTTCTGTTCAATTTGTGACAATTGAGAGATCAACTCAGCTGAACTTACAGCCAACACACCAAAGTCTTTGTGTTGTGCGTGTTTTGGCTGTTTGTTTAGTGGGTTGGCTTTGTTTGGTTTTGTTTTTAAACAGGCACTCTCTATACCGTGGTCCTTGGAACAACCGTGAGAAGACCACCCATCTCAGATCTAAGGACGCACAGGCAGCAAAGGAGGCCTGGATTGTTACAGTGTCCTCTGTCAAAACTACAAATAGCTTTTGGTACCGTCAGCTGACTTAAAAAACAAATAAAAAGCACATTCTGTTTGCAATTTTTATTAAGATTTGACTAGGAAATAGTTCATAAAGATTACTAATACGTATCCACAGAATCACAGAATATGCTGAATTGGAAGGGACCCATATTACAAGCAAGCTATGCATCATTTGTCTCTTCAGAATGTGTTACTGCATCCTGTCTACCTTTTAAAAACATAATAAAGATCGTATAAATCAATTAATGATTAATTACCCAACTTCGACCAGAAAACCCAAATAAACTATAAAGAAATAAAAGATAATCCATAAAATAAAATTAAACCCATTTCATATAAGGCAAAATTTCTCCTTTAGAAAGAAAGTTTTCAAAACCACAGCAAAAAGAAAATCAGGATTATAAAGACAATTTATAAATACATCAGTTTCTTCATAACATTTAACGTCCATGCAGTATCACACGACTGAACTTTTATTATTATTTCCTTGGACCATAACCCAGAAGAGGCTTCCAAAACTATTTCAATTCTAGTATGTCCAGGATTAAACCCAGCCATTATATAGTTAATTTTTCTTACACACTCCTAAACATTTTTAATCATATCATACAGACTTAGCCACAAGAGACATGTTTCTGTAATAAGAATTGGAAGTAAATGCATATATAGAGATGAAAAAAAGAAAACTTCAAAAATTATTGAAAATGAAATGTAAAAACTTACCTAAAAACATTCATCAGTTTCTATAGATGGCAAAGAAGTAAAAGAAAATCCCATCCAAAATACAGCTAGAGAACACAGCCGGCTGTTAACAGAGAATAATTAATTTTAAAATACTAAAAAAAAAAAAGAGAGATAATTCTGGCAGACTACCCTTCAAAACTACTAGTTGGCTTGAAAAATAATACTTAATCCCCAGAAAATGGAGATTAAAACATCTTAATACTTCAGTGTGTTGCTTAATTATCGATTTCCACGTAATTCAGTATCTTCTGACTGCAAAAATTGTAAAGCATATTTGAAGAATCAGCCAAGAGCCCAATTCACATGCACCCTAAATTTCCATTACTTCATTTGCACGTAATGTTTCCATTTATGCAGCTTTTTGGCTTAAAGTGCTACACACAAGACTCATACTAATAAAACATGGGGAAGCATTAAAGAATATTAAAAAAATTACACTTCAATTTTGCTTGGAAACCATTAAGAGTTTAACAAGTAGAAACAAAATTCAAGCCATCTAAGAAGGAAATACTAGAATTATTAAGTTTTGCTAACTTCAAAAATTACACCACATTCAGAAAAGGCTACATTTTACAATATCTTTAGCTAAACCAGCAGAGATGACAATTCAGACTATCTTGGCCTGGAAGCAGACTGAAAATAAACTGACAAACAAAAGCATTTACACATGGCTTTGCATCACATTCATAACAAATCACTTTCAACACAAGCTAACAACAGGATTTGTTCTTATCTCCAACAGCAAATAATTTAAGGAGCACAAGCCTGGGCAAAAAAGGACCAAGAATGAAAAAAGAGTCTTACCTACAGAAGAAAGTTTGAAAGTTTCAACTTAAGCTCTTAACTAAAATCCACTAAATAAATGCAATCTGCCATGCTGACACAGACAAATCAGTTTACACCATGCTGACATTGATTTAGCTGAGAATTGATAAGGAATCAATTTAAACTGAACCAATTATGTTCGGTGGAAATTACCTTATGTGGGTCCACATCAGGCTTTGGGTACATTTAAATCTTAAACAATCTTAAGTAGTGTTAATTAAGTCTGTATAACATCTGGGTGCAGAAGAGGTTACAGTCACCAGGGTAAAGCATCTTAAGGACACTCTGACTGTAAAAAAGCTCCCTCCTACTCACCAAGCTTCTCTACACTTCACAGCAAGCCAGATCTCAGCTTTGCTTGCAGCTATTTGGCTTTCAAATTCACCCTTAGAAGGGAACTCAAGTGCAACCTTCATTCATATTAAAAATGTAGTTATTAACTGACATAAATCAGTATAGTTTGACATTCAAAATAAACTAAGTACGACTGTACCTTTTCCCCTCTGACACTGCACTTTTCTGTACTGTAGATGCTGTCAGGGATTCAGCTAAAGACTCGTTCAAGCCACAGGAGGCTCTGAGTTATGGCATCAGCACGACTGGCAACAAAATGCAATAAAATGAGAACACTTTGCACGACAAAGCATAAATATTTACATTTTACACCCACTGCCCTAAAGGAGTGACTTCTTACTTCTGTCCCAGAACTGAAGAAGAAATTGCATGAGTGTACAGGCTGTTTAGATTGTTTCAAAAAATATAATAGTTTCTACTCTAAGGACTAGAGTAAGATTTAAAACTAATCCTGGAGGAAAATATTAGTTCAAGTGAGACTTCACTGAAGACTTAACTAAATTACAGAATTTGTGCAATAAGGAATCCTGTCAGGACCTGAGGGAAAAATCAACTGTGCCATCCAAGACCCTCTTTTAGAGCATAACCAGCACAGTCCGTGAAGTTGTATTTTGCTGATGTATTCATGCCAGTGTCAGCCTCACTTTAACCAAACCAAACCAATTTACTTCACTCGACAATTCAAAATACAAGTAAAGGACCAGCTTTATTTTTATTTTTTTTTGTACAAGGGGTCGCTACTTTACCCAGTGGGATAGCACAGGTGAGCTCTCCGGTCTCCCTAAAAACAAAAGGGCCAAATACAAGCCGAGAGGGAGACTCTGTGGAGTGTGAAGCACAGCTCTGCAGGGCAGAAGGAAAGGTGAGAGAGGAGACACCGGGAGCCACAGGCACACCCACGGGAGCCACAGGACAACGGGCCGGGGCTCCGGGGACGCGCCAGCAACTCCCCAGAGCAGGCCGAAGGGGAGCGCGGCGCGGGAAACGCGAGGGGAATGTGAGGGAAATGTGAGGGGAAGGCTCTGCCCGCCCCCACCGCGGCGGGCTCGGGGCTCCCCGGAGCTCCCGGAGGACGTCCCCGCCGCGCAAGAGCAGGGCCAGGCCGCGCACTCGCACCCACCGAGCGCTCCGCGGAGCCGGGCCGGGGCGCGCGGGAGCGACACCGCCACGACCGGGGCCTGTCACCGTCGCGCCCTCCCGCCCGTCGCCCATAGCAACCCCCTCACGCCGCGCCCCGCGCATGCGCCGCCCCTTCCCTCTCTCAAAGTGCGCACGCGCAGCCCCCGGGGCGCCCGCGCTGCCGCAGCCCCCGGCCCCCCCTTCCGCCGCGCCTCCCGCGCACGCGCAGCGACCGTTCCCCTCCTCAATGAATGAGGAGGCTCGAGAGGTGGAGTGGGAGGGGGCGGCAGAGGCCAATGGCACGCGGGGGCGTGGCGCACCGCCCCTCCCGGGGCACGCCGGGAGCTGTAGTTCTCTCTGGCAGCCCATCCGCGCCGGCCGCGGCGGACGGGACTACAACTCCCATGAGGCAGCGCAAGAGCGGCGCGCCACGCCCCCTTCCGCGCGGCTCCCGGGCGCAGCGCCGCCACGGCCGCAGTCGCGCCGCAGAGGTGACCTCGAGCACACCGTTCCGCCGCTCCCGCAAACATGGTCGGTACCGCGCAGCGGGCCACCCGCGGCCGTGGCGGCCTCCGCACCGCGCCCTCTGCGTCCTGTCGGGTTGGGGGCCTCTGGCGGGTGGAGGTGGCGGCGAAATGGCGTCGCTGCTCCCGGGAGGGCCCGCGGCGTGTGGGACAGGGGTGACCTGGAGGTGGCCGCGGAGGAGCCGGGCCTGGCGGCCGCCCAGCGCTCTCCGCAGCCCCCGCGGAGGCCGCACCCGGGGACCTTCCACGTGGGGTCGGTGCCGGCCTGGCGGTGCCCGTGGCCCGGCGTGCGGGGGAGGGCGGGATGTGGGGACGGGGCGAACCCCCTGCCCCGCTGCGGGCCCCACGGAGGGGGCATCGCATCACTGAGGGGTTGGCGACGTTGTCTCCGAGAGTCTTAGTCCGTGAGACCTTCAAGGTTTTGGAGCGGCTGCGTAGCAGCTCAAGGGGAAGCGCCTGGGAAGCGTCTTCGTTGTTTAATGCTTGCTGTTGGAAATGCAGCTGTCAGGGAGAGCCGCTAGTTCTGCCCTGAGGTTATTATACAGGTGAATTGCAGTGCTTTGCTCTTCCGCAGGTTATATACGTACATATATGCACACACAAACCGACACAGAGACCTTGCTTTCCTTTCTAATCTTGAAAACAGCTCCATGGTTTTCTAGGCTCTACGTCTTACTATTCAGACCTTTACTTTTAGTATTTTGCTGTAGAAAGGATGCCTGCGTCCTCTGGAACATGGCTTCTTATTTCAGTTATACCTTTATCTGTAAACTTTATTTGTCCTGCTCCTCTGCCCTTTCTATTTAAAGTGTGGATTCAGAGGAGTGACCACAAGACAGCAAGTTTGAATTTGTGCTTGAGCTTTCAAATCGTTGGCTGACATGATTGTGCTGCTTGTGATTTACCTTCACGTCCAGACTTTTCAGAATGTTCCTGTTTTTTATCTCGCTTTTGCTGTTCTGGTTATGCGTGTGGTGGTGGGCAGAGGCTTTAAGTTCCTGAAATAAACTCGTCTGTCTGTCAATGCAACTGCCATTAGCTAAATGAAGTGAAAAAAGTCTTTCAGGGCACCTGTGTCAAGGTCATTTCTTAACGGATTTGGAATTCAGTCTCTGAGCCATGGTGCTGGTGGCTTTCCTCAAGTGCACAGCTGATACTTTCTACTACATTTCCAAACACGTTTATTGTCACCATATCTCTGCTTCAAAGAGGGGAGAGCAAAGGGAAAGTTTCTTAGGCAGACTTTAGACTTTCGAGGAGATAAAGTTTATCTTAAGGCTTAAATCATCTTTGGCAAGCTAGGTGGGATAGCTTAGTTGGCTTTAGTATTCAGGAATAGTATTAAGTTGATACTTTATAGACAGTTAAGTTTATCAGCAGTAATGTTTACAGAGGTCTTTCATAACTGTAATTAGCAATACAAAGTAGATAGGATGTCCCTGTCACAGCAGGTTGTGAGTTATCTTTTAGTTACCTTTGTAACCACCTGAATCAGTTTTGCAGAGTAGTGCTATTTGCATGCATGGCTCTAATAAATATGTCTGTTGGTATCAGCTGTAAATCACAGACATAATTGAGGTGTTGAGTTCTTTAGCCAAAGTGTGTGGAGAGGGTGATAAGCCCCCAACTTCCTCATTTGATACTTGGAAGCTTCACTTTTATCTGTCATAGTTTAGGAGGAGGAGAAATCCTACTTGTTTGCTGAATTAGACAAAGAAGGGCATCTGGTGATGCAGTGTTCGATTTTGGGGTGGTTTTTTTTTTTCCTCATCCTTTTTTATCATTACCTTTGTTGCTCTTTTAGTTTCCTAAAACTTTTTTACTGTGCATTGGCTGAATGTGGTTTGGGGAAAGCATTAAAACAAAAAGTTGTTGTTTAATTTGTCCTCTAGTTCTTGTATACCTGAGAATGAATAAAGGTCACCCCTGTAGTTACCGCAGCATGAAAGGAGTCTTGCAGGAGCCAAGTCACGGGTTAGAGTGCCTGGACATTAATGTGTGGAACCTACAACTTCCATTGGGGGGCTGCTCATTTCTTTAAACATCCAACCTCCACAAGTAGCCTCGGATGCTCAGTGAGACCAATTTTGATATATGATGTAAGTTTTTTCTTTGGTGAGAGTTATCCACATTTTGTAAGAAGCACAACTTTTTCAGCTTCTTAATCTAAGTTCTAAATTTAAGAAAGCATGGATGTTTCTTTGATATTAATTGCTCGCAATTGATGCACTATTAAAGGGGTCTGGGGAATGTACTGAATCCAATGTACTGAAAGTTTGGAGAGAAAATAAAAGGTAGGCAACACTCCTCACTTTATTTTAGCTTGTATTTCTTCCTTCTCCAGCCCCAGATTGGGGGAGAACAGGAAGAATAGTAGTAACAAACATAATTAGGGTGAGAAGGTGGAACTGAGTCATGACTGAAGGTTTTTTGGTGGGTTTGTGGTTTTGTTTTTTTTTTTTAAAGGTTAAATGCTAAGTTTGTCTCAGTAAAAAAATAATAAATAGTCCTGTCTCTTACCTTTTATTTTCCACTCCTTCCCTCTCCTATTGTTATGCTGAGTACTCACCATAATCCACTAGATAGATTGGCATTTTTTATGTTTATATCAAATTGGTGTATGAACTGCATACAGTGGGAAAAAAAACTCATTGACCTACTTCTTTAGGAGAAAGAGCCTTAAAAATCTTTGTTCCATTCACTGGAAATTCAGAAATCAAAATAGATTTTCAGATACTGTGTAGTATAAAGAAAACATGTTATGCCATTACCTGTGTGAGTTCTGGAGGACCCCGCTTGGCACAGGATCACTTTTTATATGCTGCTGATGGGGGATTTTGCCAGGCCGAGGTTTTGCAGCACAGTAACTTTCCAGTACTTATTTTACTAACTGGTATGGTTGTCTGCTTTAAGAGTGTTCATTGGTCCCTTAACATAAATGAAATGCAGGATCTCCTTAGAAACATGCTGTAAAGTTTGCTTCAAAATTTGATACATATGCTGTCCATCATCATTCAGACATTATGGTACAGTTCTTTACTCAAGAATACAGTACCATAACTAGTTTTGAGATTTAGACCACCAAAAATTGATTGTCTGCCCTCCTTCCACCTCTTTGTGGAGTTTCCATGAGAGATGAGGCTCACAGGACAGATTCAAAAGAAAATAATGCAGTTCAATGCTGTGTATCTGGTGATCATTCAACCAGCTATTTGAAGAATCATTCCCATAATGAAGGCAAAATCAGGCCAGGTCTGACTCTGCAAGTTCGGTAGTTTAACTTCATCACTTAAGCTTTCATTTTATCTGTTATGTGGTAAGATTGGGTAGGTGGCCTCATTTTTATAGTTATCTGATGTTAGCTTGATGCAGCTGTGCTTAGCTGGTCACTTCTGCAGAAAGGATACACTCAAAGCCCAAAATGGTTTTCCTATAAATATCAATGACATGCATGTTGGTTGGAAAGGCTCTCTAGGGGTCGCGCAGTCTGCCCTCTTTCACTCCAAGTCTGGAGGTCATCCAGTCCAGCCTGACAGCAAAGCTTTTACCACTGATAAATCATATCGTACACGTGTTTTGATTGGGGTCACGAAAACTGCCGAGGGTGAAGGTTGCACAGACTCTCTGGGTACCCCGTTCCACTGCAGCAGTACAGTGTGACCAAGAATTTGTCACTTAATTTGTAGCCATTGCACCCTGTTCTGCCATCTGCCACTACCGAGAGGTGCTGGAAGGTGCTATTTTTGTAACACTCTGTGAAGGTATAATAGGCTGCTGTTGCATCACCCCCTGTCCTCTGCCTATGTCCAGCGCCCTTGGCCTCACAGGGCATGAACTCAGGGTGCCAAAACTGGACTCGGTATTCCAGTTGCAACATCACCAGCATTGAGTGGAATGCCTGTCTTTGCTCTGCAAGCTACACTTTTCATAATGTAGCCCAGGATGCAATTAAATCACTTTTCACATTCACTTGTGGCTGGTGTTTTGTCTGTATCTCAAATGATCATCTTTTAATTATGTGGAAAAGTGAGCTTGGCATTGCAGCAGACTGATCAGAGTCTGCCTGTTCCTGTCCTAGCACAATCTGTCCCAGCCCTATTGCCTCTAGAGAAAAAAAAGGGAAATTCAAAAAACAGGCTTACAAAATACTAAGTTATGAATGTCCTTTGGCAGGTGTTCTGTTTTCATAGGATCATGGAGTGGTTTGTGTTTGAAGGGACTTTGAAAGATCATCTAGTCCATACCCCCTTACAGTGAGCAGGGACGTCTTCAACTAGGCCAGGTTGCTCAAAGCCCTGTCCAACTTGACCTTCAGTGTTTCCAGGGATAGAGCATCTACAACCTCTCTGGGCAATCTATGCCAGCATTTCACCACCCCTATTGTAAAATACATTTTCTTATCTAAATCTATCCTCATTTAGTTTAAAACTATTACCCCTTGTTATTTTATAACAGGCCCTACTAAAATGTTTGTCGTAATCTTTCTTAAAGTCCACTTTGAGTATTGAGAAGCCACAATAAGGTCTTCCTGGAACCTTCTTCAGGCTGAACAACCCTAACTCTCTCAGCCTTAAATTTTCAATATTGAATAACCTCTGGTTTTCCCCAGATCTTAGTTCTGCTTAGCAGAATGGGTGTTTGCTATAGAGCAAGCTATTTTTTTCCCTTTTATTTGCAATATAGTAACATGTTGGCAGTCTTCTCCCAGTCATTTGGAGTTTAAGGTCAGTTCAACAATAGGCAGTTGTATTATGGTAGTAGTGTCTGTAATTGTTCATAATATAGCTTTTGTCTGTGGATTTGTTAAATTACTGCCAGTCAGTTTAGTGGGGCAGTAGTTTTAAGTCCACTAAATTCTTTGGTTTCTGGCATTTGGTAAGTCTTTAGTTGCAAATAGGCATTCAGAATGCTTGATGGAAACAGCCCTCAAAGTCAAAAGCATCTGAAAACCAGTGGTGTCACAGCTGGTAAAACTTCTGTAGTAAATTTGATGTATGAATGGGTAATCTAATGAGTGGGTATCTGTTGTATTGTCATATGTTGAAAAGGCAGTGTTGTTAAAGGGAATGCAGAGTTTTTCAAATACATTGTTATTCCTGGCATTTTGGAAGTCTTTCCAGGAGCAGTTTTTCAGTGATCTGTTTCTATAAAAGCAAGTAGAGAAATTGCTGGTGGTTCTGGCAGAATGAAATTATGATCCCAGGAGCTGGGGCTGATCTGCATTTAGGCACATGTTAACATCCAGGTTAAACAACCATAACCTTATTGCTGTAGTAACTTAATTTTTAACACCCAGACCGTGAGAGTCTGCACTGTGTAGCTGTGGGTAAGGCTTTCATTTTCTTGCAGGGTGAACCTGTCAGAGTCCTGGTGACTGGAGCTGCTGGGCAGATTGCTTACTCCCTGCTCTACAGCATTGCCAAGGGTGATGTCTTCGGCAAAGACCAGGTAACTCTCACACTGAATGACCACTTGTCTCTGCTGTGCAGAAATAGGTTTAGGAACTGCAGTCCCTGAGACAGGTTTTGTCGTAGACACTCAGAGTGATTGACCAATGTGCAAGTAATTTCTTCTCTAAGTGGGGAAAATGGGAGTTCTGCTTGGTTACCCAAGCTTTCAGTTGTTGGTTGTGCTGAAGTTGTTTGTTTTCTCTAAATGGGTTTTAAATCTTGCACGAGGGAGCAGTTTCTAGCATAGCACAGGGCAAAATTCATTTTCAAAACAGATTATGCCCACCTTGCACTAAACCTTTTCTTTCTTTACAGCCCCTTATTCTTGTGCTGCTGGACATCACTCCTATGATGACTGTGCTGGAAGGTGTGGTGATGGAGCTGCAGGACTGTGCTCTGCCACTGCTCAGAGGTGGACAAAAGAATTTTTTCTCATGCCTACAAGATGTTGTAGCACAACTGTTGCATTTATGAGTTTCTGTAGCTGGCAGGAAGTTTAACAGAAAAAAATATTAGATGATCCTTCCTTGGTTTTATGTTTTATGGCAGATAAATTAATTTAACTTAGACTGTAAGCTAGGAAAAACGACATTAAATGAGTTTTGTGAAAAGAAGTGACAACACAGATACCTCGGTTTTGGTTTGTATCATCTAATCCTGGGGTTTCAGCCTGGACAACAAATCGTCAGGTACTTAGAATCACAGAATCATAGAATCATAGAATTGATCGGGTTGGAAAAGACCTCAGAGATCATCAAGTCCAACCCTTGGTCCAACTCCAGTCAGTTTACTAGATCATGGCACTCAGTGCCACGTCCAATCTCAGTTTAAAAACCTCCAGGGACGGTGAATCTACCACCTCTCTGGGCAGGCCATTCCAATGCCTGATTTCTCTCTCTGTAAAGAATTTTTTTCCTAATACCCAACTTAAATTTCCCCTGGCAGAGCTTAAGCCCATGGCCCCTTGTCCTATTGCTGACTGCCTGGGAGAAGAGACCAGCCCCCACCTGGCTATAACCTCCCTTCAGGTAGTTACAGAGAGTGATGAGGTCACCTCTAAGCCTGCTCTTCTCCAGACTAAACAACCCCAGCTCCCTCAGCCTCTCCCCATAGGACTTGTGTTCTAGTCCCTTCACCAGCCTTGTTGCTCTTCTCTGGACCCGCTCCAGCACCTCAATATCTTTCTTGAACTGAGGTGCCCAGAACTGAACCCAATACTCAAGGTGTGGCCTCACCAACGCAGAGTCCAGGGGAAGGATCACTGCCCTGCTCCTGCTGGCCACGCTATTTTTGATACAGGACAGGATCCCATTGGCCTTCTTGGCCACCTGGGCACACTGTTGGCTCATGTTGAGCTTCCTGTCAATTAGTACTTCCAGGTCCCTTTGTGCCTGGCTGCTCTCCAGCCACTCTGTCCCCAGCCTGTAGTGCTGCATGGGGTTGTTGTGGCCAAAGTGCAGGACCCGGCACTTGTGCGTACGTGCATTGTATTCTGGCCCAGTGGTGAAATAACACTGAATCTTTAGATACACCTTTACTAAATTAAAAAAACACCATAATTTTAGAAATATCTTCTGCATAGAGACACAAAATAAAAAATCTCTCATTAAGTCATGTAAGCAAGTTAAGTTCTGTTTGTTTAAACAAGCAGATGAAAGGGAACAAGTAGATGTTGCTTACAGTATTAGAATATTTGAAAAAAACCACCCAAAACCCATGTAGCTACAGCTCTTGTACAAATCAAACCTTTGGTTTGAATTCTTAAAGGGGAAGGAAAACTTCACTTGTGTTGGTACTTGCCATTGAAATTTTTTTGTAAAAGTGAGGAACAACATATGTCCTTATATATATTTAGATAAAGATACATGAAATGTGTGTTTTTGTGTAGATTTTTCCTGTGCTTTCCACTTTTGACAAGTATTTGTAGATATAAACCATTTACTGGCAAATATTTTATCTCTGGACCTTGGGCCAAATGACTATACTTGTATTTTTGGAAAGGTACAGTGATGGTATTGTCAGATTAGATTATATGCTATTTATGAACAAAAGAATATTTATCTTACTGAAATTTTTACCCCTTATTTTTTAGAGGTCATTCCAACAGACAAGGAGGAAGTTGCATTCAAAGACCTTGACGTAGCAATTCTGGTTGGCTCCATGCCAAGGAGAGAGGGCATGGAGAGGAAGGACTTACTCAAAGCAAATGTGAAAATTTTCAAGTCTCAGGGTGCAGCCTTGGACAAGTATGCCAAAAAGACCGTCAAGGTGAATATAGAAACTGAATTTAAATCAATAACTCTGTTATGTAGAGATCTAAATATATTGTAGAATGACACTGTGCAAGCAGGAGCCTGGTCAGTGCAGGCATTCCTTTCCTTAAGCCCTGGAAAATACACCACAGTCAAAACCAATGTCACAAAACCATATTAAAAAAAAAAAAAAGGCAGTCTTTTGCTCGTTACCTCTCTTCTGTAGGAGAACTAAATTATCTACGTGCAGCTGCCTGCTTCTTATCCATCTGTGGATTAAACAGAATGGCCCTTGACTTCAGTATCAATATGGAATTACAGTTGCACAAAAAATGGGCTTTATTTAGGTTGTTTGCATCTTGTTCTCTGGAGCATTGGAAGATTTTAATTGTTCTCCCTCAGATTCCTTCAGCACAGTTAATGGGATCATGTGGCTGCTCTCCCACTGCTCTTAATCTCAGACCCAGACTCCGACTGTGCTTTGTAACTGACTTTTTAATGTCTACTTCCTCTGCTGATGAACTTCCTACTGCTTCTAAAGACTTGTTTGCTTCTTTATCCAGTTGGAATAAAAGCTATCAGTATGACTATTGCGGAGCAGTGGAAAATTTACTGAACTCGCTTTCAAAAGGGGAGATACAAAGGGAAGTTTGCAGATCAGCTTGTGTGATTGAGAGTATATGGAGCTTAACATTAGTCATTTGAGGCGCAAATGGAGGATGAATAAAATCAGTTTTGCATGGCAATAAATGATCTAAGTTGAGGCGGTATTTTACTTCTAACTGCCAGTGAACATTGAGATAAGTAACTCTTCTGGCTTTCTTAATTATAAAGCAATTATATAAAGCAGTGGCAGCCAGACTAAAGAGTGTTTAAAAGGGGTTGGTGAGGTCACTGTGTGCTGAGTAGTGTGCATGTACCTTGCTTTCCTTGTATCTGGTAGCATGAGGTTTGAAGCCAGGCTGTGGATCAGTGTACACATCTCCCTAGAAGTCTGGTTCTCTTTCAGATTTGAATGTCAAATTATAAAGAAAATACCTACCTAGAAAGTATTTTTCTGTGTAGTTGCAGAGGACTGGATGACTATGAACAACACACGTAGAAAACAACCTTCTTGAAGACAACTAAGAGATTTAGAAAACTTAACCTTTTTGATAGCTTCTTTGAAGGCAGAGCAATGTAGTTCCCTGGAGGGAGTTGTTGTGCAGAAATACCTATTTCATCTTCAATTTTTTCATTTTTAGGTTGTGGTGGTTGGGAATCCGGCAAATACTAACTGCCTGATTGCATCAAAGTCAGCCCCTTCCATACCAAAGGAAAACTTCAGCTGCTTAACTCGCTTGGATCACAACAGAGCCAAATCTCAGGTAAAAGGGACCTATTCTGTTATCTCTGCTAACCACAGAGCAATGCTTTCAAAGAAGCCTGTGAATTGAGAAACTGAATTTAATGCAATGGGCATCTTTAATTTCCCATTAGATTGCTCTGAAACTTGGTGTGACCGCTAATGATGTGAAGAATGTCATCATCTGGGGCAACCACTCCTCCACTCAATATCCGGATGTTAACCACGCAAAGGTAAACGTGAAAGGAAAGGAAGTTGGAGTCTATGAAGCTATAAAAGATGACAGCTGGCTGAAGGGAGACTTTATCCTGGTAAGATATTTATTTATTTGTTGTTAGTTTGGTAATTTTTATGGTCATTCTGTGTTTGTGCTTTCTCCTAACCTCATCTGAAATTGTAAACTATGTAACTGAGTGACTTGGGGAAGCAGCTCTTCAACCTCCCTAGAATTAGCCATCCTCACATAGCTTGTTGCAATCAGTTATTTGCTCTTGAAAAAATTCAGGCATCAAAGCCTATGTAAATCCTGCTAAAAAATCCACTTCGAGTGCTAAAATGATTCAGCAAAAACAGTTTTGATCATAGCTCAGATGAAACGCAGAAGCACCACTGCTGTTTCACTGTAGAGACTTTTTGGGGCAGTTTTCTCGATGAAGTAGGGGGATGCAGTGGCTGTACTCTGCTTTGTGTCGCAATGCTTCTGGCATCCAAACAGCCAGGTACTAGACGTTAGCCAAAGAAGCTTTAGTTAGGACAGAGAATGTATTTTGTCATATGACAGTGCTCTGTCCTATTTTGAATATAGCTTATTTCAGTTCATGCTTGTTGCTATGGAATGGTTGGCAACCAAAATTGATGAGCTGGAGTGTAAAGAGAAAGCTGTTCTTATCCTTGATCCTGCTATATTATACATGGGCAAAACAGGATGCAGGTTTGGCCTTCTAGGTGCATTGTACTGCTGGTCTCTGTTAGAATTCTTTGTCTAAGATAAGGTAAAATTTCATAATTCTTGCTTTCTGGGCTGTGGTTGGCATAAAGCTTTACCAAAATTACTAAAAGAAAAAGTATGTACAGTTCAAGAAGCTATCCTGATTCTGAGAACTGTGATTCATAAACACAAGATTTCTAATCAGAAACCTTGAGTATAGGGAGGTCTATTCAACTATCTTCATGAGTTAAATGAATTTTGTGCAGTAAATATTGTAAGATTGAGACCAGCAAATAGTTTACATTGTAATCAGTAAAAAACCTTAAGTGACAGTGTTGCTTGAGATGTCTGTTACTGTAGATATGCACAGAGTCTCTTGGTGGGAAAAGCTTGAGGCATCTGGCTGTAAAGCAGGGGCTAAGGATTGAGTCAGCCTCTGAAATATTCCATGGTGTTCTTGTCTTGGCAAAGCATTTTGGGATTGTGTGCCATAGAACTGGATCTTGACTGATGAAATTAAATAATTATGTACAATGGTCTTTCTTCATGGCATTTACAACAGCATTTAGACCAAGCCATGACTTTGCTGCTTTACAATTTAGGTTGTGGTTTTTTTCTTAATTGCAGACTGTTCAGCAACGTGGAGCAGCCGTTATTAAGGCTAGGAAGCTGTCCAGTGCCATGTCAGCTGCCAAGGCTATCTGCGATCATGTGAGGGACATCTGGTTTGGCACTCCAGCGGTAAGATGTTGCTCTTGAGCAAGTGTGTGTTTGCCTAATTTGCTTTGATTACATGCCAGCATCATTGACCTCCAGTGTGTATGTGTGTTCAGAGGGAAGAATCTGTCTCTTTCCTGGAGTAAAAGGTGTCACAGGAGAACACAGGATATTTGGTATCAAAATTTTTCTTGCTTCGAGCCGTGAAAAATATACTTACCTCTTACTTCTGTGGTTTCAGGGTGAATTTGTTTCGATGGGAGTCATTTCTGATGGCAATTCTTATGGTGTTCCTGAAGACTTGCTATATTCATTCCCTGTTGTGATCAAGGTAACTAGACTGTATTGAAATCCATGTATCTTCTGCGAGATCTCCCAAACTGTCATGTGAGCTTGTTAACAGCAGTGCTGTTTGTGTGGGACTTGCAGTTGCTGGGACGTGGGGGTTTTAGTCTTTCACAGAGAGGATTGTTCTTAACCAAGTAATTTAACTTGATTGTCAGCTAAGTGCTGAGAGATGAGTAGAATCTGACATGACTAGCTGGTACTGGTTGCATTCTTTATCTGAAACAAAACTGCTGCCTGATGTGTTTTTTAGGGCTGTAAACTTTGTTTCTTATGCTGCAAAGTTTCCTTCATGCAGATTGAATGAAGCTTGTTCTTACATGGTGGGGGACTTTTTATTTTTTTGTTTTCAATCAGGACAAGACCTGGAAGTTTGTTGAGGGTCTCCCTATTAATGATTTTTCTCGTGAGAAGATGGATCTTACTGCTAAGGAGTTAGCTGAAGAGAAGGAGACTGCTGTGGAATTCCTCTCCAGTGCATGACTAGGTCACAAGGAAATACAAAGTCACTTAAGAGTGGAAGAATCTAAGAGTCGTCTTTAGGTCTGCTACCAAACACTATTACTGTATCCAAGTCAACTGTCTGTGGCCATTGTGCATTTTAAAGTTCATAAGCTTACTGGTGCTGTTGTGCCTCTTGAGTTATTAGCAAAAATGTTATTAAAGAAGTAAAACTAGTTTGTTGACCAAACTTTTTGTCTTTTCAATACTAGTTGCTTTCTGTGTATGGTACAGGATAATAGTTTGCCTCGGCTACTAACGCACAATCTGATTAGAATTTGGCACTATTGGAACACGTCCTAATCCATGATCACTTCAGCTCCTGTGGCTCAACTGAAAATGAAATTAGAATGCCAGTGATTTCTTCTTGAACCAGTCGTTCAGTGACCCAAGTCTATCACTGGACCGACTTTAAGTATCTACGGTTCACTCGGGTTATGCTTACAATATGTTTGTCAATAGAAGTATTAAAAATTGCTTAATCACATAATGGCTAAGCGTAGTGTGTTGCACTTTATTTGCATGTTTTAGTTATGTAACTAACAGAATTTCATAATAGAAGATTAAAAAAAACCCCTGAAAGCCTATTTTAAGAAACTGAGGGAAGCTAGTTTTAAGAAGCTTTATTGGTGACTAGCACCACCCTTTGTCTTAGTTGCTGACTGTCCTGTTCTATTAGAAGTTTTTGCCTGGTATTCAGGTAAATCTTGGTCTGTCATATCTGGAGTCATCTCATTTTTCTTGTTTGGTTTGTTGTTATTAAATGAGGATTCGAAAAATAGAACTTCTTTGAGCAAAAAAGCAAAGGTTAAACTGAATTTTAAGCAAATGGAATGTTTTTTTGAGGATTTATCAACAAGAATATAAAACGAACCATCATCAATAAGCTTATTTGTGAAAATGTCTGCTCTCAGAACATTACTGTTCCTGTTAAGTGCTGTGACAGTGATGCAGCAAAGACTTACTATACATAGAGTTGAAGGGGAAAACGAGCATTTTAGAAGATGAGAGTGTGCTGCAGTGCAGAACAGCTGGGACAGGGCACAGTCAGTGAATGCTGTGAATGTTTATGGAGCAGCTGTTGCAAGAATTTATGCGTTATTGCGGTCTTAGGAATAGACAAGAAGTATTTTGTATTTTTTCACTGTTTTTCTCATTCCTCTGAGCCCCTTACAGTTTAGCCATGGAGAAGTTATCAGAAGAAAATTGCATACGTCTGTCTTTTCCTGACAGTTTGGGCACTTCTGCAGAAATCAGGGAGGGAAGGAAAGCTGCCATTGTGACGACTGCCTTCTGGTGTTCCATGCAGTCAGTAAAACCTCATTTCAACATGAGCCCAGGGACCAAAGGAATTCATTACAGTAATTGCCATGCTACAGCTTATTTTAAAATAATTTGTTTTACAGTGAATGTTACAGGAGACAGCTCCAGTGCACACTTGGTGTGAAAAACTGAGCGAAGGAAATGTGCACATCTGTGCCTGATAAACGAAAACAAGGGATGATAAATCCTGCTAGTGTGCAGTGTGCTTTGTGCCATGCCTACAGAAGTGTCACAATATAGGGAAGAAGCTTTAAAAAAGAAAATCTGGAATATCTATCTGGCTCTTCAAGGGTTTTTGATGTCTGTTTTAAAGCAGCCTTGTGGAGGAGACAGCTCACTTCTTGTAATGCTTGTAACACACAGTGTATCAGAACAATTGCGTAACTAACCTCAGTACTTGATAGACTGTCTCATGATATACTGAACTCAATTTAAAAGCTGAATCTGCATTTGACTCCTCATACTGACGTTTAAGCACCATTTCTGTTCCTTCCATATTTCTGTGAAGCAAATTCAACAGCAAATCTCTCATCTGCGCATTGACCACGCAGTTTACTGTCCTGCTGCTTGCAAACTCTCAAAATGCCACATGGTGGCTATTCTTTGTATTCATGTTTCTGGACTGCTCTGTCCTACTTTCTCCAGTTTTTCCGTTTCTGGAAGATTTCCTCCTGCTGTGGTTAGTTATCTCTTACTGTGGCTTGGGTTACTTTGTGCAGTCTTTACCAAATCTGAGGGTAATCAAATACTGAAGTGACCGCAGAGGTTGTGGAAGTTTCCTCCTTGGACCTGTCCCTGCATTGAGCAGGAATTTGTGCTGAACAGCTGCTGAACTCGGTGGCTGAAAGCCACTCTGCGTCTTCACACCAACCACATCTTAAACAGCTCTAAATGCACACATATTGAAAGTTACTCTTCAATTAGAGATGAGGTATTTTCAGGACATACAGGCTTCCTGTGCAGGAAGGGATTTCAAATCTACTCTTCACTTGCTGATTGCCTCTCCAAGAGACCAAACAACAACTCCCAAGTGAGCACATACAAGTGTTCTTTGAGAAACAAATCCTGGAGGAAATTAAGACTTGAATTGCCAGATGCACTCCTGGAAGGTTTCTAGATGGAGCAGCTGAGAACATTAGGGCTCCTGGCTGAGTCTGTGTGTCAGCAGAAAGGCTCCCAGGGAAGGCTGGAAACTCTTCAGCGTGACTGGCATGCCTTGTCACAGAGTGCCAAATCCATGGATCCCAAATCCTCCATGTTCTTGAAAGCTGTACAAGACAGGCTGCTAACCTGATCTCTTTATGCTTTCTTGACAGCTTTCCATTCCCAGGAGAATTCTTTTGAGAGGGAGAAGAAATGAAGCTTTTTCCCCAAACGAACAAAAAACTGATTTCAGGTTTGTGTCGCATTACTGTTCTTCTCCCGCGACAGCTGTACCTGCCGTTTTTCACAGTAACTCAAGTGAACTTGAAAACTCCAGGTCTAAGTGAGTCTAGATCAGCATTAGACTGATGCTCACCACAGAACTTCACACCTGGGCTTAGTTATAAGGCGTCATGTCAAATCAATAGGTTTTGAATCCCGCTTTGCAGGAGGGAAGGCAGGAGAGATTCTCTGGCAAGCAAAAGAGATGCAACTTTCAGAGCACTGGATTTATAAAACAGAGGAAAGTTGCCCTGGATGAGTTTATTAGAACCACTTCCTTTTTTCTTCCCTTTTTGCCGCCCATTTCCTGTGGGTTGAGGACTGCCTAATGTTTATAGACACATTTTGAATTCCAAATAGCAAGTCCTAGAGGATAACTACAGCTCAGTTGTAATGAAAGAGGAACTTACATAAATACAACTATTTGCAGTTTAAAGGCAGCTCTATTATGTTCTAATACTGAGGGGTTTTTTTTAAAAAACATTCCAACAGCTTTTTAAGTGGCAGCTTCACATAGGAGCATCATAAATGCTATTGAATCAGAACAGAGGCTGAGCAGTCAGCTGCTTTAAAAAAAGTACTGTAACTGCAGGCTAATAAATGAACAGAGAGAGATGTAATCTTCAGCTTAGCCAGAAACAAGCTCATTGTTTTGGTTTTACAGAATCTTTAATTAATTTATTACTAAAAACCTGATTGCACAGATGATTTCTTCTTTCAAGTCAATCATCAGTGCCCAGACCCCCTTAAATCTTAAATAAATAGTTAAATAAATAAATACAGATAAAAATAATTTTACAATGCAAGTTTTCTTGGAGCCTCCAGATGGAGCTAGTAGAGAGGGAGTCACACTGGGAAGATTTTGGTTTTTTTCCCCTCCACCTGAGAGCCTGGAGAATTCAAATATTTGCCCAAGAGAAAGCAAACAAATCTTCCAAATCTGCAGTCATGAGGCTGGGGGTCCAGGAAATTCTTGGACAGGAGAGGGAATTTACTGGCCAAAACACCCTTGTCCCCACCGGGGTGGACACCTGCCTCCATCCAACAGGGAGAATGTCCACACAGAAGGTGGCAAGGAGAATAACCCTCAGGCACACTTGGTGCTACCCCTGCTGGTGACCCTCTCTCCCATTCCTGAGTCAGAATAACACTAGAGATCGAGTTATAAATTCAGGAAACAGGTTTGTTGTTGGCTCTGCAGGAGACATCCTGGCCACCTGCAGCCAGATAACCTGTCTTTGCCCCTTGGCTTCTCGTAGCTGGTATTTGCAAAATGAGTTGAAAGCCCTGGCTGGAGGATGCTGTAAAGGGCATGGTCAGAGTTTGCTTGCAAGTGCCTTGGAGAAGACGGTGCACCAGGGGACACTGGCGTGAGATGCAGGCGAAGCAGGAAAGCTCAGCCAGCTCTTCATCAACAGGCAAACCACAAAACAAGTCATCCTGGCCTACTTATCTCTCTCCTAACAGGAGAAGCTAAGTAGAGGTGGGGATGGCCATGCTGCTTTTGTGGGTTTTTAAGACTAAAGCAAAGCCCAGCTCCTTGTTACAAAATACTACCGCAAGGAAGCCAAGCACTGTTGGGTATCTTCTCTGGTGTGGGCTGGTGGCGGTGCTGGTGTTGGTGCCTGCTGGGCAAAGCAGAGCCCACAGTAAACATCTGCCTCTCCTGAGAACCAGGAGAGCCTCTGCCTTTCTGGGGAGAGACAGAGGCCACCTCTCTAGGTTTAGGGCTTGATAGCACTGAATGGAAATACCTGGAATAAGTGGGAGGCAGACAGAGTTACCAGCCATTCCCATTCCTCTCTGCAAAACCACAGGAGATGAGCTTGGCTTTTTTTGGCAAGTGCCAGGCGATTCATCTGCATGTTGCACAAACACAGAAATAATTAATACAGGCTCCATGTGGGCTATGCTCCTATCTAGCTGCATTGCTGTGAAACTTGATGGCCAAATTAAGTTTCTTGTTAATGCCCAGGCTGGTAACAGTGGAATATTTGATCTCAGCTGCCACAAACCTAATCCCCAGGACTGAACCTCTCGCAGCACCTCCCCAGTGCATCCCCTGCCCCCTGCGGGGCTGGACTGGTGTTAATGGGACTCACCTGTACAGCAGGTGTGCAGCCAAGTACTGCTGTTTAAGGGCATCTGAAAGTCCGGGGGTTTTGAGCTCAGCCACTTACAACTTCACTAAATGTTAATGAATTAGAAGGGTGGGTCTAGACTTGCCTGCTGTAGCTCCTGTCTGCAAATTGGACTTCATGCTTCTCCTCCCAGCTGTCACTCTAGCAGTGACGATACTTTGTGCAGATCTTGGTGCAATGAAGAGGTGTTGTTTCCCCAGAAGGCAGCCGCCAGTACCCAAAATAAAGGTGCCACTTGAGCCACGAGGTGTCCCCACAGGGCTGCACAGCCCTGGGGAGGACTTGGAGGAAGACACAGGAGAAGACACATCTCTGCAGTGCTGGACATGAAGTTCTGACTCCTGATATTTTATTTTTCCTTCTTTTTTTTTTTTTTTTTTTTAAATGGTGAATGTCTACTTTCTGTCTTGTGCTAAAGACAGCACTCCCCTTCCATTTGGAGTGAAAAATACTCGATCTTTCCCAGTCTCCCTTGGATCCCAAATGAGTAGGTGCAATGTAGGTGCAGAGGAAAACAGAAGTTCCATTTTCCTTGTCTTTCCCTCGTCCCACTGCCTTGCTGTCTCAGCGTGCCTACCAGATGGAGGCAGAGAAGTGATGTAGGGAAATGATGCTTCTTGGCCAAACAGTAACTTCCCCAAACAGTAACTTCCCCCAAAATGATAATTTGGTACAGAAAGTTGTCATCCTAGTTCCTAGTCTTTTGATCCAGAGAGCCAAAGGGTGACATAAGGCTAATTAACTCCTCAGGGGGCAAATGGGTCTTGAAGGTATTGGCTCCTGCTGCTGTATGATTATTTCTAAAAGATGAGGTTAGGAGGAGTTCCCTTTGTGTCCCAAAGTAGGGAGAATTTGTGCCATTTTCCAAGCAGCTCAAATTCTCTCAGGCAAAGAGGACAGGAGAAGCAACAGCCCTTTGTGAAGCTCTCTGGTACTTGGTAGACCCAACCAAAAGTACCACCGTGATGTAAAAGCAGCCTTGCCTTTCTTTTTCTTTTCACCTGAGCACAGAAATTACAAGCTTCATTTTGGTGCACGGAGAAACCTTTGATGATGGAAGAAAACCCCAGAGATTTCCTTTTTCTTTCTTTTTGGTGAGTGCAGGGAAGAAAAAGTGTCTCAGGGTTTCTATGTTTACTCTTGATTATTGGATCTCCTCACCCTTACTGCTGTTAATTAAATGAGGCTGTTATTCTAAAATACAACGCAGGGTTTGTTTGTTGGTGATGCTCTTCAGCACTGGCTGTTTTCCCTTCCAGACTAGAGAAATGAACAGAAGGAAAGTCTGTCAAACAGACAGAAAAATGTCTGCTGGAGGGTCTCTCCAAACCTACGAGCTGTCTGCACTGAGACAGGGCTCAGAGTTAACTGTGCTGAAAGACTGTGGTCTTTCAACCTGTGGTGATGACATTGGCCACAGGATGAGTGGGGAGTGACCTCTTATCTTGCCTCTTGGCATGGAAATTGCTGACGGTGAAGGCAGGGAGCTGGAGCAAGGTAACTGGTTCCCAGTATCAGCTGTGGGGAGGTGCCCCACAGCTGAAGGGTTACTGCAGTTCCTCTTCCAAATCCCAGGCTATTTCACCACCACCAAAACTCTGGGAGCTGACACTTGTCCCTCTTGAAACACCCAAGTGATAGAGCTGCGTTGACACATTCATCAACACAGATAATCCTGGAAAAACTGCTTGAATTCTACAGGGGAGGGGGGGAAAAATGTCAGAAATGCTGCCTGCAAAGTTTGCTTTGCCATGTGTCTCCATCAAAAGCACCAGTCCTAAAATCCTCAAACGCTTCCCTACGTGAGACAAGGGCTGCCACATTCTGGACTCTTACTGCAAACACATCCTTTATGTCACAGAGTCACCTGGTTCCCGGTATGTTCCCAAAGCAGGTGATGCAGGGAGCATACTTGGGAAGGGAGGGTAAAATATCTCTTGGCAATGGGAGTAATACCTGAGCAAATAACTCGTTGCCTGACTCACGTGGCTCCTACGTGGTGCTCCTCTGCCTGGGATGTGGGAAGCGCTGCTGGGAGGCAGGAGGGAAAGGTCAGGGAAGTGAGTGGAAAAAGATAAATCACGTAAAACCTCAGGCAAACAACTGAGCAAACAGAAGAGCAGTAGAAAAAGTAATAAAAGATCACTCACAGTTTATCTTGGCTTTCTTTTTCTCTCACTGGAAATATAAACGCTGGGGGTGTCACGGCATAAAGGGGCTCCTGGGTATTTTTTTTTTTAAAGAGGTTGGACTGAAAAAGGTCAAGAAATGCAATTTGAGTGACCTCCAACTGAAAATCAAAGCCACAGAGATGCAACCTGATCAAAGCTGCCTTGTGGTATCCCAGAGCCATTTTTGCTATTGATTTTGACTGAGTTTGGTTATGGCCTTGGATAAAAGCAGAGACAGGCACAAAATCAATGCTGCTTTTCACCCATATTTTTCAGTCCATTATATGCTATTGATAGGAACTGGTATTTTTCATGATGACAAATTTTTATCTTCCCCTGGTTAGCTCACAAGATTCATCTTAAGACACTTTTTACCTGTCAAGTAGGTAACACTGTGCTGTCCAAACAACTTATTTGTAATGAGATCCCTTGTTTTCAGTTTTGCATCATGTGTCATCATCTTCCATTCACTCCAGAGAAAAAGTCTGTTCATTTTTCCCCCATTTTAGAATGGGTTGAGAACAATCTCGTGTGTGTGCACTTACTAATTTCCTTGTTTTTCTCTAGCAAGTTCTCTTGAGTATGCTTTTGACTCGAGCACAGGTTAACCTACTTTTTCAAAGCAAAGTGAAGGAAGCCCGTCAGAAACAGCAATTAACAGCATGGATTTCAAGAGGTGGGAGACAACAAGTAGGTGAGTCAAAGAAACCAGTGTTGGAAGCTCACTAAAACAGTGGCTGAACCCTAAAGAGGGGGGACACTAAAAAGACACGTGTGACACTGACAGAAAGACAACGTGGCCAGGAGGGTGAGGATGTCATCTTGGCGTAGGAGGAGCTGATTAAGTGGAAATGAGAAGGGCAGGAAGAGAGCCAGGCTGGTCTGAGGGGTAATCGCAAAAGCTACCGAGTCTGGGAGAAGGGGACTATAGGCAGAAATAGAGAGAATTTAGGGCAATGAAGAAGGAAGCAAGGATTAGTCCCGTGGTAAGGAGAAAGCAGGCGAAGAGACGGGACAGAAGGTGCTGGTGGGAGGTGGAAGTAGGACGGAGAGGAGATCAATCAGCATGTGGAGGTGTGGGGTGGGTGATATCCATCTCATGACCTGGGCAGGCGTGAGACGGGCAGCAGCACCATCACACCCAGCACGTCTCTGAAGGAAACTGGCACGCCACCAAAGCTCTGGCGAAGGCCACAAGGACACAGCTGTGGGAGCACGTGGCAGGGGAAGTGTCCGTGCCGTGGAGTCGCTCTGCTGTGTTTGCTTTGGCGTTGGCAAGGCAAACGCGGTCAGCCGGGACTGAAGCGCCGTGCAGGTGGCAGCCAGCGTGGCTGGGCTGTGTTAGCTCACCTCGTTGGAGTCCCAGCATGGGAGCAGAGACAGAGGGAAAAGCGGTGCTCAGAAAACTCTGATGGAGGCCACCAGGGAGAATTCCGGGCAAAAGCCAGCAGTGGAGGTTATAGGGAAGGCTGAGGAGGAAATCGTGTGGGTTAAAAAGCAAGACCAAGGCAGTGATAGCAGGAGAGCCTGCGCTTGGGAATGACCCTGGCTATAGAGCTGGAGCAGGGCTTACAGAATTTCCCCAAAATTCCATGGAAGAGGCTGTTCCTCATCCCCACCAAGCCAGCTCCTTCGGTTCAGTAAGGTGAAGGTGGGGTCTGTAGGGGCACTCCGTGCTCATGTCCTTATCCCCACCCAGCCCCTTCTGCGGCAGGATCCTTCTCTGGACCTCACAGGGATCCAGCACAGCTCAAGGTGAGAGTCTGGAGGGGCAGAGGACAGGGATTTCTTCCCTCCCTGGGCACAGTCTCAGCAGTCAGCCGGCTGTATCTAATGGCCAGTTCCACCCAGGTGTGCAGAAGCACTGGAGGCGAGTGGACACCAGCTGGATCCTTCTCGGAGAAGGGAACATACAGTGTGTCCTGCAGCAACTCCGGAGCTGTGGCTTGCTTGGAAATGCAGCCAAACCCTCCCACCTGCAGCAAAAAGACAAGAGCAAGAGTCCTCACAGGAGAGAAGGGCATCACGCCATCCACGCTGCTCCCACATGATTTTCTACCCATTCTTTTGAACACCTAAATAACGTGGAGCAATCAGGACGTGCCTCACCTTTTCTCCTGACTCATATCCTGCTGTGGCACGCTGGGTACACAAAAGCAAAAGGTTGCGATATTTTTCAGGCCACCATCCTTTGAACAGGTTCACTGGAGCCCCTGAGCTGACCTGCCAGAGGACTGGGAAGGAGGCACCTCCCAGGGCATTACAGTTCCCGAAAACGTGTCCTCATCATATCAAATGGAGGCTGCACTTTGGTTCTCAGACTTCAAGGCTTTTCTTCGTTTGTGCGGCTTTGACAGAATCAATATTATAAAGACAAATTGTTTTGCCAAACTACTGTTTCCCTTCCAGACTCCCCGGGGTGAACACATTCGTGTTCGCTTTTGTACACGAGCACAGGTTTTTTATAGAGATTTATTACATTTACATGAGAGGAGGGGGGGAAAGCAAGTCATTAATCCACACCAACCTCTATCTAGCTGTACCACAGAGGATGTGATGGGGCTGGGAGGTGAATTTACACAGTCCTGCTCTGTCTGTTCTCTCTCGGTAACCATTTTAACATCCTTCCTGTGTAGCTGTATAATTGCCACTACATTTGAGCTCGTGAAACAGTCATTAATTTTCAACAGAGCAGAGGAATATAAAGAAGATTGTAAGAGAGAAAGGCCTTAACTATGATTGCATCCAGTGTCTAACAGCCCTCCCTTTTAATGTGTTTTTCTCCCCTGTTTTTTCTGCCTTGACTCCAAATTTGTTTCATTTAAGAAGTGACTGTTTCACAGGTGAGTCAAGATTTTATTTGCTATACATAAAACCAGAAGTGATGCTTCAGTGGAGCGCATTGTAGGAGTTGTAATGGAAATCACACCAGCTGGGGTAAAAGGAATGATTTGGGTCTCTCTCCTTGAGGAGTTTTATTCAAAGACATGTAACAACTTTTCCCAGGCAGATGTAGAGCAGACAGAAAAGAACTGTAATTAAAAAAACCATGCAAACTAATCTCAAAGAGTTAAATCAGAGCTGGAAGGGTAGATTAGTTGTTGCTATTTGGGTAACTATTCACCTACCCAAAATGAGACTATGGCATCAACTCAGCTGAAGACTTTATTCACAATCACTACATAATAACTGAGCTCCCACATTGTTCAACTTACCATAACCCTCACATTCCTGAGAGAAAGAGCTTGCACTGGACCTGGAACAAAGTGAATGCACTGCAATAAACGTTAATATTTAATCACCTGGAGTTTTCCAACCCTTTGGCACATGCGACAACACAGGCTGGAGCTGTGGAGCAGGTCCTCTGGTCACAATGTACACGCACTGCCCCGTTGGCACCAAGGGCAAAACCTTAAACTTCTCAAAGTCCCTTTGATAAGAGAAACTCAGAGAGCCTAGGAACTGTTGTCCCCAGAAAAAGCATTAGTAAGAGTTTGCTTTGCTTTTTCTGCAGTAGTCCCACTTGAAAATGAGCTGGACTCAAAGAAAGGCCAGGGCTTCCCCTGGTTACAAAGAGCAAAAAACCTACTCTTCCTAATTGCCTAATGCGTTTCTAAAGCAATCCTTCAGTTGATTTGTATTTATTTCACCTGGTCTTCCACTCTGCAGGGCTGGCAGGTGATGGGCAGACCCCTTCGTTCGTGGCCATCTGAGGAAGGCGGATCAGCTGGGGCTGAGCCAGCCTTGGTTTCCAGCACTGGCCTCTGCCCAGCCCTCCTCAGCTCTCACCTTCAGAGGAGAAGCGCGACAGAGTCACGGGTCTTGTCTGCTGGCACCTCAGCCAAAAATACTGGGCCTGGCTTTTGAGGATTTCGAGAAGGAGTAGATGACAGGTGGAAGACATAATGTTAGGAAGGGGATGGTATTTTTATAGCTTGTTCCTTTCCCAAGGAAGCTGTTGAACCAGCTGGGATACGTGATGAAATCAAAAAGAGAGGATTTGAGATGCCTGCACCACCACAAGCTGATGAGGTCTGGGTAACAGGAGGTATCACATCCCTATCAGGAGGCTACCAAAGTCAGAGTAAGAGCTGGTGAAAAGGCATCTCTGTAGAAGAGTGAATGAGCAATGAAATCTGGCTTTTAGCTTTACAGCCCAGGGACAATCCACTCCACAGCTTGGGACACATCCTGGCTTGCTTTTAGGGGATACAGGCTGTTTTTGCAGCTCTCATTCAGCAAATAGCCAATTCTTAACTTTTTCAAGAAGATGATGGAAGTCACAAATTTATTTTATTGCTTTATTTCACCCTGTAAAGCTGCTGTCTTCTCTTCCCTGCCTCTGCCAGCATGTGGACACCTTCAGGGTCTCAGGGTGTAACATGACAGATGCCACAGCTGCTCCCCCTTATCCCTTTCACTCCCTTTGAGAAAGTAACGTCAGAAAGAGGTTTGTCTTCCAGCCTTAGCCCTGGAAACCCACCCTGGCAGCGAAACTCCACATGCCTGTCTCGCCCCGGGGCCACTGATTAGCAGGTGTTGCATTAGAGCTGCTTAAGTGGGCTCAGCCTCCCTGGCTCAGCCCTATTTATAGCCGGGGCTGAGTTCACTGCAGGGGCTGTGCCAAGTGATGGATGTGCTGTGGGGTGTCAGCCCCTGGGGTTCCTTATGAGTCCTTGCAGCACTCCCCCCCAAAAAGTCATTGAGCTGTGTAAGCAGAAGCAAATGCCACCCTCAGGGCTTTGAATTACTGCTCTGGGCTCTCCAAGGAAACCGCTGTGTTTTTTTGCTCAGGTGCTACCAGGCTTTAGGTTTTCCCTCTGGCAGGTGGAAGGGCTGTGCCAACCCATCTGAGTCTCCTGTGTCCAGCCTGGGCGATTCCTGCGTGATGGAAAGGGGGCTCAGAGGTGATCGCCAACCTGACCAGAATGGGTGCAAGCCAGGGCAGGTTGGATGAGAACATCCTGCAGTATGTGCCCCCGTCTGGGTCTCCTCTCCTTTTGGGAGAGGTGGCAGGGCTCAGGGCAGCATTTCTTGGGCACCAAGTGAAAGTCACGCCAACAAACAAGGATCTATTTTAAGCACAGCCCCGACAACTGTCCCTCCTCTGCGGGGGTTTGAAATGTCACCTCCAAGACAGGGGGCTTGGTACATGCTGTACAGCTTAATGAAAAAAGTCATGTGGAGCCTCGTGGATAGGAGTTTTCCTGAGTTATAGGGGGAGAATTAAACACAAGTCACCCTCTGTCTGGATTTGGCATCAGCACGTTTGTCATACTAAAGCTGTTTTTCATGTGATGGTAATGGAAGGCCAAATCCTGTCTCTGCAGAGTTAATCACGTGTGCTGTCGTTGAACCAGGTCCCAGGACATCTCTGATGGATTTATTTACCTCTGCAGGAATTGCTGCTCCTTGGTAGCAGAACACAGTTCTTTAACACCGGCTGGACGTGCGCCTTCGGGGAGCAGATTTTGGTCAGTGTTCCTTGCAGTTTTCTGTGGGTGCTTCTAAAGGCAGACATGCTTAGCCCCCCTGATTTCCCATGGAAATGGTAAATCTCACAATGGATCTCATTATAGTCTGGATTTACAAGCCAGTCTTGGGAAAAAAGTACCGTATTTGACAGGAAAAAATCCTGGTGGAATTATCGGGAGGAAACATGGGAGTCAGTGATCCTTGTGGTTCCTTCCAACTCAAGATATTCTGTGTTTCTGGGATTCTACAATTCAGAGAGGCAATGAAGAATTTTAAACACCGCAGCATTTTAAAACCTAAATTCCTCTTGACGTTTAAACTCTTTCCTTGCATTATGCCGTTTAATACTTGGATGGCAAATGCTTATGCACAGAATGAATTACAGAGGATCCACTTTTCCAGGCTCTGTCCAAGTGTTGCTCATACGAGTGAAGTTGCTTGCCTATACCTTTCTTCAGAGGATTAGGGAGAGAAATCTCTTTAACCGAATAGCACTTCTCATTGCATTGACAGCAACTGCTGAATATCAAAAGAACAATATATGGTAAGAGCTAATGACACATATTGGGCATCTGCTCCCAATAAAGCATTCGGAGAACAGACAACCCAATAAAAAAGGAGGACAGGGACAGCATACAATAATAGCTCTTCTTAAGGACTGGTGACAATGGATGCTTTGTCTCCTGTACTAGGAAAATGTACTGGCATTTTACTGCTGTGTTTATTATTTAACCACAGGACAACTCACAGGCACTGAAAACATTCCACTGAAGTTCTAGCATGCTGCTGAGTCCAACAAGGATGCATTTTTAAAGGGAAAAAAAGCAGAATTGTCTTCTCCTCCCCACCTGAAAAGGGGTGGAAGAAGACCAACATCACTGGAGCCAGTGGGACTGGGATGTGGAATGGCTCAGTAACCCTTCCCTGTCCCTCTCCGCGGCAGTGAGCGATGAAAAGCGCACTCAGCATGCTGGTCTATCAATGCCAGGATTGTAATGCAACTTTCCCTCCCTTCCTGAGGTCCCTCTCCAGCCTTCCGGGCACAGAGCTGCCTTTTCAACAAGCCCCTGCTATTTCTGGTGCCTTTTAACCATCTCATCATGGGACCAGCTTGGCCTCAAAGCATCACAGGAGACACAGCCAGGGCCCGCTCCAGGAGAGCAAAATGGGAGTGCTGGATTGACCTGGGAGACATGGAAAGCTGTGCATGAGGAATTACAAACCATTACCTTGTTACATGCTTGAGGAAAGGTACAGAGAACCTCTGCTCGCTAGAGCTCCACCCCAAACACATATGGGAAAGATTTAATGGGAACGATGCACTGCCAAACTCCTCCCCAGCCAGCACCCCTCCTCCCCAACCCAGTTTTTCTAACTGCTCCAGCATTTAGTTCTTCAGCATCCCATGCCACCACAAAGGCTGTGTTCCTGAGCTCATTTATATTTGCTGTTTATGCTGGAACATTAATTTGCCTGGCAACCACGGATGTTTTTCCCATGCTGGTTTGCTGTTATTTATGTGCATTCACAGTGGCAGCTCTGCTGCACACAGGGTTTCTTAGGGGAGAGTTTTGCTCAGTTTTCCTTCTCACTGGCTCCTCCATGGCGGCTCAGCCAGGTGCTGGTGCCCTTGTGGGAGCAAATGTACATTTGAGCCAGAGAGAAAAATGCCTCTCTTCTTGCTTTGCTTCTACTCCATCTTGGCACTTGCAGCTGAGTATTTTTAAAGCATGTTTCTCTCTATGGCAGTCCTGGTTGGGTCTGCCTTTCTCTTTAAGTGCCTCCACCGTAGGCACCAGGGACCTCTTCTCTGTGCAAGATGCCCACTCTGCTCAGCCACCCCTTTGTCCACCACAGAGCTAGAAGAGTTGCTGGAGAATGGTTTGGGACAGGAGTGGTTGGCTTCGATAAACAATATAACCAGAGAGGTGATCGTGGACCTGCATTTGGGAATATCCCTGGACACCTATACAGTATCACTTAGTGTATGCTGCTGTAAAACTAGGCTGTGGGTCCAGGGTAGAGATTTCGGACTTTTTCCTCCTGGGATTTTGGGTCCAGACTGTGTTGATAAAGGTGTTTCTCCTGTAAAACATATTTTCTTGGCAAGGGAGCTGGCAGTCCACATCTCCTCACTCCAGGGAATGCAGAGCTATGGAATATTTCTGTAGCTCCTTTTCTTCAGGCTTTTGCTAGACACAGCTCCACAGTCGCCCTGTCCAGGCTGGGAACATGCATTTGAGATGGTTTTTTGGGTACTGGGGGCCAACTGACAAAGAGCAGCTTGTAAACACGTTCAGTCACTTAATCCCCTACCACATCCAAGCTGCCTTGGAGGAAGGTCAAGCTGCGGGCTTTGAAGGGCTGAGCTGAGGTCACAAGTGATCCCTACCCTGTGCTGCTGACATCATCACAGAAGAACTGAAGGATTTACACCAGTGGCACACACAGTCCTGATAGTTTAAATTTTGTTTCCGTGTACTCCACTTGCTAACTCATACAACGCTGGATGTCTCTGGTTTTGGTTTTGTGTGAAGGTCTCCAAACCATCTGAATGCTCCTGAGCTTCAGAGGAGCTGGATCAGAAATAAATAGCTGGGTGCCTATTTAAGAAGAAACTCCAAATCAGGCTCTGAGCTCCTCATGTGTGGGAAAAGCACGGATTTGAATTTACATGGCAACTCTGCAGCTCTGGTATTTCTCTGCCATACTGCAGAGATTGGTGTAGTTCTGTCCTCTGTGCCACGTAATCCAGCCAGCACAAGCACAACAAAAATGTGCTCTTCCCAAAACCACTGAGCTCCCCAGCAGGCTGTAGCTGTGGCAAACACACAAATCACCGACCACACACCGATACAAGAGGAGGGCTGATGCTAGAAACCAAGCACGCTGCTCTTCATAAAGCAGAGGAGCAGATTGGTGAGCTGAGGTCCACCTTGCCAGGGACAGCCTTCCTAGAAAAGCTGCAGCACATGTGGAAGTGCTCCCTGAGCTTCTCATGGTCCAAAACGATCCTCTTGCATCTGGGAGAAGGAATGAGTTTGGGGCCCTTGTCCTTTTAGCTGGTCCAGAGGAAACAGAGAAGGAAGAGGCATTGCAGCTGAAAAGGATGGAGATACCTGGGGAAACATCATGGCAGAAGACGGTGGTTGGGAAAAATCAGGTTAAGAGTAGGAAATGTCTGCAGACAGAAAGAAAAGTGAGGGAAGAGTGAGAGAAAATAGGAAACCACATGCCACAAAAGTGATTGCAGGAAGGTCGGTTGTTGTGCTTTCTTTTAAATCAGCTTTGATCAGGAGATGATCCAAAAGTGTTCTGAGCTCCAGCTGTGCCAGTCTTTTGCTCTACTGTGCCTCTCTGTCTCCTGGAAAAACATTTCTTCTGGATCAGATATTTAGGCAGGTGAGGGCAACAGGAAGGTTTCAGGACATGAAGAAATCTTTACATCTTTTTATTTGTTTTAATATGAGATCGCCAAGCCATGTAAACACGTATATTTATTTAAATTAGAAAATGCTTGTATACACGCATACAAGTATTTCTTTATATATAAACTCCTCTTCCCCCATGCAGAGACATGTTGCTCCTCAGTTCTTTGTCCTATTACCCATAATTTTTCCTTAAAGAGCCACGGCAGCAAGACAAGCCCTAGTTTTGTCAACGGAAGGACCGACGCTGGTCCCATCCCCTCCATCAACCCACTAGTGTGGGGCTGATGCCGTGTTATCCCACAGCTTGCACCTGTTCCCCAGCAAAACCTCCCATTGCAGGAGAACAGTCGTTCCTAACGTTTCTAATCCGCCATCGGTGCAAAGGTGACCACAGAGGTTTCCTCTTGCCTCAAGTGCTGGTGCTAGGAAAGGCATGAAGGGGATGGAGTCCCAGTTTCCACCAGCCAGGGTCAAGCTGTTCTCCCCGATACTGCCAGCTGGGCATACTGGTTTAGCTGGATTTTCACGTTCCTTTACGTATCACAGGTTAGTTTTGAGCTGCAGCGCTGCCTTTGCACATGAGAGAGCTGATGTGCCCTGGGAAGCGAGTAGGAGGGGACGCAGTATTTTGGCTTGGCTGTGTGATCCCCTGTGCACACCCCAGTGCTGGTACCCAGCACCTCGTGGTGCCCGGGGTGAATAGAGGTGTCGCTCACCCTTGTTCCAACTCCCCAGCTCCCTCCCTGCCCCACAGGCTGGGGCAGCTGCTGGGGTTGGATGGTGCACATTTGCTGGCAAAACGCTTTTCCTGTGTTATTTTACTGGCAGGGTAACCTAAACCATTGGCTGCACTCCTTTGCTGACTCAAAGTTGTGATAGATGACGCTGTAATCCAAATGTCACCTAGGCAGTAACCTTACATCGGGTGACCGGGGTCGTGGGTCTCATGACTGCTGTCATATTTTTGGAGCTGTGCTTAGCCCAGAGATAAGGCTTCCCTTCCAACTTCCTTTCTCTGCAAAGATTATGGCCATGTGTGTGTTGTCCTCCACCCTGGGCCACACCACTGGCAGCTTCTGGGAGGACCAAACGGGTGAGGATGAGGCTGCTGGAGCTGGCAGGATCCTCTCTCTTTTGGGGAAGGTGGCTTTTCCCTGTTGGGGGCAAGCACTGGCACCTCGAGACCCGAATGGTCACCTCCAGGTCACAAGAGCGTTGTGCATCCCTGGCAACTCTGGTTCTATTGATTTGAGTTATTTTAAAATCATATAAGAAGGTTCTTTTCTCTGTATAGCTAATATGGAAAAGTTGAGCTCTTCTTTTCCGATTTCTATCCAACTTAAAAATATGCCTAATGTTTAAGGAGTGTCCAGTGATGGAAGTTTGGCAGAGCTGACCCAGAGGGGAGTTTTACTGGCTTGTTTAGGTTAAGACACCCCTAGAGGCACCTGCAAGTGGGCTCAGCAACGTGTTTGTGATGCTTTTATTGGATCGATATCAGTCAGCTCTTCAGGTAGTTGCCTGAATGTATTTTGTTTTGTTTTCATTTGTTGCGAAAGACCTGACTCTCTTTGACTAGAAAGATGCTTTCATTTCACTTGGGGCCAGATGGAGCCTCTGAGAGCCCCATCAGCCTCGGATGCCGGGGGTCTGTGACGTGAGCCGGTCCCTCGGAACGCAGATGGACTCATCCCATTTGCTTTAAGAGCACTTTGCATCATCCCAGGGTATTTTAAGGCTGGGTCAGTGTAAAGTGGCTTTTGTATTAAGGAGTATCAGGCCCAGAGATTTTGTAACTCCACTTACTGCGACTCTCATAATCAGCTTGAAGTCTCTAATTAGCTGGAGTAATGACTCAGCCCTGTAGACAAAGCTTGAAGGTGAAGGGTGACATGCTAGACTTGCTCTCTTATCTGGGAAAGGCTGAGAGGTATTGTGCCTTTTTTTAATAGGAGTGTCGAGCAGCTGAGACATTTCCCCTCTCCCCAGGTTTCATTAAAGGCATTAAAAAGCCATTTGATATGTTCAAAAGCCATATCCACCTCTCTTCTGACCAGAGCAGCAGTCTCTCCAAATCAGCTTTAAAAGATCCAATTGCCCAGCAGTTGGGCTTCCTGGAGGCCATCTCTTACATCATCCTTTCAGATACATCAGGTGAGGTCTCGGTTTGCTGAGGATCACAGTTTTCCCTGGGGAATCGTGGCGTCCAGTGCCCCATCTGTGATCTGTCCAGCTGAATCCAGCTCCAGGCTGGTCCACAGAGAAGTTGCTTGGGAACGAAAATATGTCCATCCTTGGTAAAATTAATTAGAGCCTGACAAGAGGAAGGTGGAAGTTCTTGACACTTGAAAGGAAGACTGCTTTGCCAGCTCTTGTTGAGTGAAGAGCTGCTGGAGTTTCTTGGGTCCCCATAAATGGCTACAATTTGCTTTTCAACAGCCTCTGCTAATGGTTTTGCAGAAGCATCTCATTAAAGTTTATGGGAGCTTCCAGTCTTCCAGGCCTCTAAAAAATGCAAAAGTTGCTCTGTGCCTTCAGCTGAATTCATCGGCTGATCTCATCAAACTTCCATCTCCAGGAAAAAAATCTGTGCGTATTTCCTGACAAGCTGTCGTGTTCCCAGCTGTGTGGCTTTGTGTCCCCACTTCCCAGCCATTCAGAAGAAACCTGCTGCCCCACGGGGTTGCAACCAACACACGGTGATGGCGATGTTGGGAGAGACTCAAGAAGCTGATAAAGTACAGCACAATCCCAGAGGTGTCACTTCAGAATTCAGCATTTTGATGCCTTTTGCAAGCTTCTCTGCTGCTGGGCAAGTAAGAAAATGTCCATAGAAGGGAGGATACCTTTTCATAGCTCTTGCCATTCCAGCTTTTTGGACCTCTCCGCCTCAGGGATGAGCTCTCCAAAGGGTCTGGCACGTGGGTTCTGGCAGGCTGGGGGGACTGCAGCACCCCACTGCATTCCCGGGTGGTCAGAGCTGCCTGTGGGCAGAGAGCTGGTGGCTGTGACAGGGCAAGGTGGTGGTTCCCCAGGGTTTGGTCGTGCAGCCACCTCAGCACTGACGCTGGGACAGAGGGCAGGGAGGACAGGTGGCACCTGTGCTGGGCTGGGCAGAGTTGCCACCAGCCAAGGAGCCACTGAGATGGGGGATTAGCCCCTTGAACTCCAGGCTCAGCAGGAACAGCACCAAGCAAAAACAGCATGTCCCCTGGGGCGGCAGTACCTGCCAGGTCAACCTCTTGTGTGGCCACGAGGCTTTCTGATCTTGATTGGAGCATGGACAAGGGACGCCAAAGGTCAGGCTAGCTCGGTCATATTTTACATACAGCCCACACAGAGCACTTTCAGCTGCTGCCTGGCCCAGCACTGGGTCAAATCTGTGCGGCTGACAAAGCCAACAGCATCGTCTCCTCACTGCTGCACGCAGGAATGTGGCCCAGCACGTTCGCCATCACAGTTAATCAACTTGTTGCTCTCCTTATTTGAAGCGTCCAGCTGGCAACCCCGCAACCCCCCGTGGCATGGCCTCCCCAGCGCATCGTCCCCCAAGCTTTTTTACTGAAAGCTGCAGGATTTGGCTTCTCACTGCCATTTGTATTCAGTGAGGAGCCGCTCCTCGCTACCCTGCGACGCGCCCGCCCCGTCGCAGTCTCTCCACAGCCTGAGCTTGGCGGCATTTGAGGTCGTTTCCCACAGCTACGGATAAAGCTCGGGGACCCTGCCTGTGTGGTAGAGCTAGTTCTCCATCAGTACAGCCAAACTCCTGTAAAAGCCTCTTCACTCACGCAGAGAACATTTATTGCCTTTGATAAGCTCGTAAAACGTTTCTGGCTGTTCCTGGATTTCTCCGGTGAAACCACGTAGCAGAAGATTAAGCTCACTCGTGTTTCACCCCATGGCTTAATGAAACCAGGGCAAAAAAAAAAAAAAAAAGGGAAAGTGTTCTTGGACAGGTCAGGTGTGCTTTGGGTGAGGTGAAAAGCCTGCCTTTGAAGCACCCACCTTCATGTAAAGTCACAGAATCATAGATCGGAAAATACCTCTAAGGTCATCGAGTCCAAACACTAAGTATCTTTGGTGGAAGATGATCAGGACTGAATTGCAAAATGGGGAGTGCTGTTGCCTTTCAGTAGTTGTTGATGGGTCAAAAACCAGCCCTTGGAGCTTATGACATTATATACTCCTGGTAATAAGTGTAGTCCAAGGCAGTGGAGACACCCCAGGTCTCCTGTCCTTCAGTAGCTGTGACCCTCTCTGCTGCCTGGAGTGAGGCTGTTTGCTCAGGCTGATCACTGGCCTCATCTTGTCCAGAAGTCACACATTCAGAGCCCTGGTTTCCTATCTTGCCCTGTCTTTTTGAGGTGCTGAGTAATGATCCTTAGGAATCATTCACTGTGCTTCCCTTGACAAGGGTTTGTTTGGGGCAAGGATCTTCTGGGCTCATTGCATGCTTACCTCAGTGGAAACTTGACCAGGATTCAAAATGTTTGGACCACCCCTCCATGAAAATGCACCCAGAACAGAAAACTCTGGCTTTATGTCTGTGGTATTTCACTCCATGACTGCAGTCAAAGCACTGTTCCACTTCTGCAGGAGAAACTTAGCCAGGACCTTGAGATTTAGCCCTCATTGCTGTCCCTGCACACACAACCTCCATAAGGACTTCCTCATGGACACCCACTCCTGAGTTTGGGTGTAGAGGTGTGGATGGCTTTCTGTAGGCTGCCAGAGGACTGCAGCAGTGCAAACAACCTGAGGTCAGCTTCCCACCCCAAGGAGGACACAAGCTGTAGCACAGCCTTAATCTGCGCCTGGATGGGCTTTAGTGCCTCTTACGCACTCACGATGTTAGGCAGCAAATCCCTCTGGGGTGCTGTGGAAAACCAAAATGTGTGCACTAGGACCGTTCGCTTCTGCTGCAGGAAACATCACTCTGTGGTAAATGATTAATGGGAAAAGTATTGCAGCACTCCCCTCCGAGCCTCCTCCAGCAGCCCCGCTGTCCTCCCAGGACATGATGCTGCCTGACAACCAGGGCACAGATGTCCTCTCCTCCCTTGCTGCTCAGTGCCCAAAGCAGCATGGGAGGGACTCACCAGCCTTGCAGTCACTATTTCTGATGAAGAAATGAAAAATCCCTTCTCTGGGGAGGTGCCACCACGTCCTCTCCAGAGGTTTCAAGGTGCACCCAGGGCTCACTTTCACCCATTTTTGCTGGAGACCTCCTTTATGGCTTTGGTTTGGAGAAGAGACTCACTCTGGGGCATGAGGCTGCTTCCTTGCACCTCTCCAGGTGTTTTGTCCACTGCCACTGCCTGGCCCACCAGGATGGACTGTGATTGCCCTCAGGAAGCCTTCAGGACCTCAACTAAGGCATGGGTGATACTTAGGTAACCATCTCCTTGAAAATGGGTAAAACAACAAGCATGCATTACGATTGACAGACAGATCTGTCACCCAACAGATTTATCATCCAACATTAGAAGAACACTGCTGTGGGAAAGTTTTAACCCTCTCCCCCCCCAAGCTTGGGTGGAAAGGATGGCAGGGGATAGTGCTCTGAGAGGATTTGTGCTGCCACCATCAAAGCCTGAACGGCTGTGATGTGTCATCCAAACACATCTGAGATTCTGCCTTCACCACCACAATGGGATTATGGTGGCAATATCATAGAATCATAGAATGGGTTGGGTTGGAAGTGACCTGAAAGTTCCAACCCCCTTGACACTGGGCAGGGACACCAATATGCACTGTGGTTGCTAAAAATAAATTGTTTTCTGACGTTTTGTCTGGCTTTTCCATGACTATTTATTAGCATGAAAAAAACACTTAAGCAGGGATTCCAGCTGAATTCTTTCATCTCTCTCTAACTAAGGAAGGGAAGCAAACATGGTCTTGAATGAAAGGATTTACTAAGCAGGAGAATCTGTGAAGCAGGATTGTTTCACCAGAGATGGAGCTGGGAGGTCCAGCATGGAGCAGACAAGAACTAAAAGGATGAAATAGACCCATTTCCACTGGAGAAGGGGTAAAAAACCACGGCAGGCTTGTGGGAACTCACTGTCCTTCCACAAAAATCCCCAAGAGCATTTCCAAAGTGCTCCAGGGAGCTTGCCTGGCAGTGGATGACTTGGCTAGAAAGTCACATGGTAGAGAGGAGAAACATGTTCCTTTGGAGCAATAAATACGTGATCTTTTACTTTCTATTATCAATTACATTTTCAGAGAGTGTGCCCAAAATGAGCAGGTCTAAAACTAAAACTAAACAAAGGCAGCAAGTCAACGACAACAACTCTATAACTTGAGATGGGTTACCCGCTGGTATTTCTTGCCTTCCCCCTAAAATCCTTAAATATAAGTACCCAAAGGGACACGGGGAGGGGGGGCCAAAAGGCACCACAGGTTCTTTGCAGATTTCCCTCCAGGGGCAGGACCACCTCACTGAGCCATGGCCCCAGGCCTGAGGCCATCCTGAATTGGGTCCAGCAAGAGCCTGCCAAATCCCAGGAGGACACCTCATCCCTCCCCTGTGGAATTACTGCAGCGTGACCTCACGCAGGTGGTATTTACACCACGTGCTACGTCTGTGAGAAGCAGCTGTGGAGAGGCGTTCGCCTGTCGGAAAGCCTCATGTTGCTGATGAGGTTTTGGGGTGCAGAAGCTTCAGTCGTGTCTTTCTGTAGGATCTTCCCAATCCCGTCACCCCAAACTGCAGCCCACTAACACAAAACAAAGCAGTGGGTCCGGTTTTTTTTCCTGCTGGCTCCCCTCGAAGGTAACACAGAGGACATGACACTGGTGAAAACGTAAGAGTTCACCACTCTCCCTTTGGGTTGCTCCATCCCCAGGGTGCTTGGCAGCGCTGCCATCGAGGGATACGCTTCTGTCGGTCGAACCACAGGGACCCAGAAAAGATCTGGTGGCCTTGAGAAGTCTTACATGCTTGAGAAAAGGTGATATTTTGTTCCTTACTCCCATAGCAGTGTATATAATCCTGCACATGCCTGGGAAGGAGGTTGGTGATCTGCCAGTAAGGGACACAGCCATTGCAATAAATAAAAAGGAAATGGATTAATTTTACGCATTTCAAGGGGGGAAAAAAGGGGTCACTTGGACATACTGTGGTCGGTCTGCTTGGTTTTGCAGCATTGCAGGGCAGGGAGTTGGCTAAAAGCACCATTCCTTCTCTGGGACAAACATCGCTGTGCTGCTGCACACGGGCTTGTGAGCACGGGCTTCATTTTTCTCAGAAACCACTTGGTTGAGTAACTGTGCAAGAAAAAATGTTCAAAAATGTGCTGAATTGGGGAAAAAAAAAGAAGTCACCTCTCCACAGGGAACCTCGGTAGGAAGGGAGTTGTGCAAAGCTGAGGCTGCTGCAGAAGCCCAGGCACAGTCCCTGGTACACCCCAGAGGGCAGGGCTGCTGGAGAAACATGGCATTGAATGATGCAAGTGGGGCTTTCCTGTGTATTTCTTTTCCTTATTTAACTGAGGGATTAATGTCTGTGCGTGTGTGTGTGTGTGTGTTAAGAAACTCAGCAGTGAGAAGGAAGCTCAGATTTTTGATTTTTTTTTTGTTCTGTTTTTTTTCCTCTTTAAATTTGATAGCTCGTGGTCAATAGGGAATCGCAGATGCAAGAAATAGATATAGAGGTAGTTGTCATGTAAGTATACAGACAAATCATTTTTTGTCATGGGTGGGGATAGAAAATGGACATTTTTAGCTCAGGTAAATTCACTGTTCTAATTTGTGGTTAAATTACCCTGTAACTAAGGATTAACCTTCTCTTTCACCTTAAGCCTCAGCTGCTGCTCAGCTCCATGAGAATATTACATATTTCCCTTCTCATTCAGATTCTAATGCTACCTTGAATTAAACTTATCTTTAAAGTAAACACTAAAATTCTGTGCGCCTCGTTGCATGAAGCACAAACTACTGTACTTAGGCATGTGTCTCTTAACTGCTTGAAGGCATTCCCTGTTGCCATAATTTCCGATTTTGTATTAAGATGTGTCAGTAGTTTCAGTTCCTCCCACATGTTTGAGAACAGGAGCTATCCAGAGGGGACACCAGACAACTTCATCCCTAAAAATGGTCCCTCAGGAACCTCACGAAGCCCAGCAAGGGCAAATGTCACAGCAGAGATGGAGATGAGCCAGGCTCCTCTCGGAGGTGTGCAGGGGAAGGACAAGAGCAGGCAATGGGCACAAGGTGGAAGATGAGAAGTGCCAGTTGGATATTAGGTAAAAATATGTTCTCCATGAGGGTGAACCAACAGTGGAGCTCAGACAGGCTGTGAGATCTCCATCTGGGGAGATGAAAACCTTGACCATGAGCAATCTGATCCAGCAGGAGTCGGAGGAAGGATTGCCAGTGGTCCTTGCTGGCTCCTGTTTTTCTGCAGATCTGACTCATTAGGAAAAACTGGTGATCTATTGGTGGAGAATCCAGAGGAATTGTAATAAGTCCTTTAGTCTTGTTCTTAACCCATGTGTTTGGTTCCTTTTTTTCATTTTCAGGTTCACCATGCCCCAGTGCATGTCCTTTCTTTCTGTGTGTCCAATATTTAAGACCTAACTACTGGATGGTCAAACACCTCTTCATGCTCTGCTTGGCCAAGTGGAGCAACCTGGTAACCATCTCTCTCCCCTTGCCCCTAGCCGACAGTCAGTCACCAAACCCCTCCTGAGATGTTTCACCAGACCCACAAGGAGGGTTCACCAGCACTGCTAGTCCCTAATCCTCCTGGCTAGGAAGTCTTGATGTTAGCATTCCCAATCAGCCTCAGTGGGGGAGCAAGGGAGGCTCATCACCCAGTGGTTCAGCCCCATCCTTTCCAGACCCCCAGACCCGCGTCAGGCCCCCCATTGCCAGAATTCCAAAGACCACCACCATCCTCCTGGCTGCAGGGGACCTGCCTGACCACGGGTGCGGACACCGGGAGCTGGATGAGCCTGGCATAGTACTGTGACACTCCCCCACTCTGCTGGGTGGGCACACAGAGGTCCAGCCGTGGTCACTTTGTCTGAACGGGGTCCTGGATCCAGTCCTGGGTGCGCAGGGGAGAAAGTGGAAGGCTCTCACTCCGCTGCAGGAATAATGAGCTGTTTTTCTCCCGTGTCTCCAGCGCCTGGCTTCCAGCCCCGAAAGGAAGAGCACCGTGCCAAGAATTTCTCCGGCCATGTCCAACAGAGCAAGCTGACACCTGATTTGCCGTTAATTATAGCGGTGGGAACAGGCCCCGGGGCAAATGTGAAAGGGTGACAACCGGGTGGTGGTAGGGACAAGGCTCATCTGTCATTCGCCATAAGGGCTTGTCCCAGGATTTGTTTCCTATGAAAAATCAGTAGGAAGACTTACAGCGTGCTGAGCAGCAGCTGACAGGACAGGATGTATAGAAACCCTTGGCTGGCCAACACCTCCAGCACCTCCAGACCAGAGGGGGCTTCGTTATTCCAAACGACATTATCCCACCCCCGGACTCGCGCTGGGAGCGCCGTGCATGCCGTGTGCATGCCAGCATGCCACCAGGCGCCAGGCACTGCGAAATTCCTGCAAGAAGGCAGTTAAAAATAGATGCTGAATTATTCCAGAGCTTTTGTCCAGCCTATCTGTGGACAAAACAGACCCCATTCCGTTGTGACGCCTGAACAACTCCAGCTATTCCCACCACCGCTGAATACCCTCATACCAGGAGACCCTGCCCTTGCTGCCTCTGTTGTGTTCCCCGTTGGCTACGTTACAAAAACACTATTCAAGAATCCTGCAGCTCTGAGAGGGAGTGCCCGAAACCTCCAGACAGTCCCCACTGAGGGTCTTGACAGGAGATTTTTAGGGGCTACCAGGCTTTTTTCTGACTCGGTGGCTTTCAGCTGTTGCCCCAAAGGTATGCTGTGTGTCCATGCGTTAACCATGGAAAAGAGAGAGAGAAAGGCATGGGATTAAAAACAATATTTTATTTATTTTATTTCAAAAAACAGGGCTCTCCCTGCCCCGTTTCCTGCTCACACAGCTGTTGTTCAAATCCTCCTGGTTCAATGCCGGAATGGAATAAAATAGAGATAAATAAAATAAAACGTGGATTTTCATACTTTTTTAACACTCGGGAAAGCTTTCAGGAGAATGCCAGTCACAGGTTTCTTCGCCTCGTGTTGGAGTCCTGCGGTATCACAGATTGGCGCCTCAGGGATGTTATTTAATGATGCAGTTTGAAAGCTTTGATGTGTTTGGTGCTATTAAATTCGTTAATGCTCTGTCTCCTCCCAGGCTGGTGCCTGAGCACGGATTGTTTGAACTCCGCTGCTCCCCAACCCACGGAGGCGAAACGGGAGTGGGAGCGATGGCAGTCGGTGATGAACCCCTGTTTGTCTAGGAAATAGTGCAAAGGGGTGTTGGTCACAAGAAACAAAGCTCCAGAGCAACCGGGAGTGTGCCAGGCACCTGTTGCACTCACTGGACAAACAGGAGCTGGCGGAGCTCAGGTGCCCTTTGTGCCCCACCCAAGGGGGCTGAGAGGTTGAATTTTACTGTTTCCCAGTCACTCACTGTCTTTTTCTGCTGAAAACCAGATTTAAAAAGAGAAAAATAAAAAAACGAAATTTACAATATATAACTATAGATATTATATGGGATTTATTGACTTTGTATGGATATGTATCCATAATATATATATCTAATATATACATATATATAAGATATACAGAATATGCAATTATGTATTAATATATATTTATATGATAGAAACATCTGGTTTTATATGTACACACAGAGACACACATACATATATATACAGACACATCCTTGGGGATCCATATGTGTAGCATCCCTGCTTTGCTGACTGCCCAGATGCACCTCCTGGGATTATATGTAGATAATATAAATTCTAGGATTTCTAAATGTATATTAATATTGNCTAGAAAACTATATGTGTATAATAAATATGTGTATAATACAAATAAGATACAGAAATCATATATACATATTACTACAATTATATATATATTATGTATACGTATTACCTGTAGACATCATATGTATATTATACATACATTTGTAGTATATATAATTATTAAATATTTATAAATAACAGAGAAATGGCCATAAAACACCTTTGTTACTATTTCTATTATTTGGACAGCAACAAAAAACTTTTTTCTGCTATTCCCTAGTCAGTAAATTAAAATGTTCACACCTTGGCTTTCCAAGTGCCTCCTGGCCATGTTTCCTTGGCAATTGCACTGTGCCTTTTCCCCCAATAAATGCCCGGATTTCTATTATCTGCTGACCCTGCTCAACTCGAACAAGACAGTTAATTGGCAATAAATGAAGTGGCTGAAAAACAGACAGAGGAGAGAGGGAAAATAAATGTCCTCAGTAGGAAACTTAATAAGCAATGCCAAGGAAGAAATATATGAGAGTGTGTTGAAAGGATGATGCTGGGTATCCAGAAGGACATTTCCACCTCCCCTTGCCACCACCCATTTGCAAGCCAGAAATGAGCCCATCCAAAAGATGACTGTCCCAGCCAAAAACTGTCAGTGCTGAGTGAAAAGCGGGACGGGGAGAAGGGTTGGAGTAAGGGGAGGACAGGACCAGTTCTTTTGGTGCCATTTTGCACTACCATAAGCTTCTCAGTAGATAAAACCAAAGGAAAACACCGTAATTTTATTTATTTATTTTATTTATTTATGAGGCAGTAATTTTGAGAATAAAACCAGGCGGTGGTTTGGGTTTGGTGCCTTGATTAAGTCGTTACTTTGTGATACAGTCTAGCCCCACGTTGCTGGAAGATGCTGAACTCCCTGGGTGAGACGGTGACATCAAGCATGGGGAGTGGGGAGCAAAAGCTTATTTGGGCCCTTTTGATCTATTTTTGTCATTTCTATGTCTACTTAACCCGAAGTGTTGGTGCACATGGATGGGCTGCCAGCACGTCACTCCCTGAGCATCTCTAGTCAGTGTTTCAGGAGCAGCAGCACCAGGAGGCCGCAAACCTCTCCCTCGTTTCAATCTAGCTCTTGGGCAATTAAGTGTTTTGTTTTTTTAATAAGGCCAGGGACATGTGCTGCACAGCCTCTGCTCCGTCCATCCTTCAGATGACATCTGCCAAAGGAGTCAGGAGGAGCTGCTTGGGGGTGGATTGACCTTATCAGGTTTACTTCCTTCACCTTCCTAAAAAGATGCTGCTACAACTCTGGGCGGGTGCTCAGGAGTTTTACCAAAATTTGCAGGTTTTGGTTGCCTCCATCCTAAGCAACACAGTGATCTGACTGACGCAATCAGTCTTGGTTATTCCCCCACTTCTGTAAAACTCAGCGAAGGAGGGAGGGTTCTCTCCTGGTTCCACCACAGCAATACAGGTCACTGCAATTACGCTTTATTGATGGCAGATAAAGAGTTATGCCTGTTTATTACCCTATAAATTATGCCTGTAATTATCCTGTAATTACCCAGGACCGCTGTCCAGAAGTTCTCCTATCTAGGAGAACATCTACATTGTGTTCCCAGCCAGCACGTGTTGGATGCGGGATCACGGCAGAGCTGAGCTGTAGGAATAGAGCAAACAGTTTAAAGCAGAGCATTAAAATGTTAATTAAAATTAACAGTGCAAGGACAGGAGCAGGGCTGCTCTTGGACTGAAGGCAACAGCAAGCTCCCACCCACGTCTGGAGAAAAAAGTACGGACTTTGCTGAAGTCCTGGGGCAAACCCAGGGCTTTTTTCCTGCTGGTGGAACCGGGGCAGGGAGAGGAGCATCTTCCCTAATGCGGAGAAAGCAGAACGGACTGAGCCCCCTCCAGTACCAGCCGGTACATCCGTTAAACACCCCCGCGGGACGGTGACTCCGCCGCCCCCCCCCTCCCCCCCGGGCAGCTCA
>VWZG01000210.1:450196-517358 GCA_013396735.1 Grallaria varia
TTTTTTCTTTTCGTTTTTTCATTTTTATTATTTTTTTTTTGTTGCCGTTTTCCCGGTGCGGCTCCGGCGCTCTCTCCTTCGCTCCCCGCGCGTTGGTGAGTGCTTGTGTGTGTGTGTGTGTGTGTGTGGATGTGTGTGTGGATGTGGACGTGGTCCGAGTTTGGGATCCGCCGTGAAACGGGTTAAAACGAGCCCGCAAGAGGTCATTTCGGCAAGGAAAAAATAATAATAAAAAAACGAATCACTCTGGTGCATCGCCCTTGCGGGTTTTCTTTTCCCTCCTTTCCCGATATTCCCGGTGGTGCTTTTCGTGATGAAATCCTTGGCCGGAGGGTTCCTTTAATATAAATCCATGCAGGCCTGTCAACAAATGTGGTGCTGCCCGCAGGAGGAACACGAGGAGGTCTTTTGCTGTAGGAACTCGGGTGTTGCGGGGCAGCTTGAGTGTCATCGAAGGCTTTGGGAAATCCCTGTCCCTCACACAGTGCGTGTCCGGGAGTGTAAATTCTGGCGGTGTAAATTCATCAGCTCTCCGCAAATAGCTGGGCTAAAAGCGGAGAGCCGGAGGAGGGAAGTGTTTCGGCACTTTGCTCAGCCGGCCGCTCTGAAAGTTACCAAGGTGAAACCCATTACAGAAATACATTGCTAATTGCTCTTTTTAGATGGAATTGGCTTGTCTCAGGCTGCTGGTAAAGGTAGCCATCTTGCAGACAAGTGATGTTATTTGTGAAACCGAGAACCTGTGTAAAGGTCGTAATTGGTTTTTTTAAGTATTACCAAAGATTTGACAATCTGAAAAGCTTTTTTTAAAAAAAAAAAAAAGTATCCACTATCTAGATACTCTTTTGTCAGGCCAGTAGTACTAAAATGTGTTGCCAATGTCAAGTGGTATTTTTAGCGCAAGGATCAGCTGCTAGACTGAGAAATCCAGCTGTGTCTGCCTGTAACACCTAAAACTCTTGATGTGTGCAGCTGGCAAGACCGTATTCCTGGGCTGCAGATTTCTGAGTTAGCTCAGGCTTACGTGCTCATCTGTCAAGGAGAATCAGAGCATAAAGCTTTTGCTTCACGTATGCTTCAGTCCAACATGTGTTGGTGAATTTTGCCTCTAGTAGTCGGAAAACAAAAATGCATGTAAAGGTTGAGTGGCCGTGTTTCAGTTCTGTAAAGCAAAGTAGTATCCGTTACCGTTGCGCATTATGGTGTGGGTATTTAAAGAGAGTTTTGTCCTTGCCAGAGATAAAGATTGCCCTGAACTTTAAGCGGAGTTGTTGGAAGTGAAGGCATTTACTCTGTACCCTCAGCGCACAGTTCAAGGATAGAGCATTTAAAGTTTAGCCGTGTGTTGTAACTCACTGGACACCCTTTCTTGGTTTTTATGCAGTAGTCTGGCTCCAAAGAGACCTAAATATTTTTCTGCTGTAGGTCTTTCTGTGTACTTACTTGGATTGCAAAAGTAATCACAATTCATAACCCTCAGCCCAAGAGATTGCCCCTTTTTTCATGAGAGAGAGAACTTCTTGCTTGACTTGTCCCACAACTCCCTCCTGTGCTGGGTCCTTGTATACTGAGTACCAAAGCAGTGAAGTTCTCTTCTGTTTGGCTTAATGAACAGGATTAATCAATCTTAATGTGTTCTATGTTTTCAATGTAGGGTAAGAGGAGGGACTGCAGAAAGGAAGTACGTACAAGCCACTAAGTGAGGGGTCACTGCTTTTCTGTCCTTGTGCAGTTTTCCTGAGGCTGTCTGTCCCTTATTTTGTTTCTGATAGTGTACAAAGCCCTCCTTTTTATTAGCTTGATCTGATATATCATATTTTGTTTTTTTTTGTCTGTCAGTTATAAAATTATGCATCATAAACCTGCTGGTACTCTGCCATGTGCTGTAGCTTGTGCTGTGAGGGCAGGGGCCAGGTTAGCAGTCAGGGCAGAGCACAAAAGCGTGCTAGAAATAACAGTGGGGGCAGGAGGGTTGGAGTGAAATTCTCCACGCGTCAGACACCATCACGAACTTGATTAAAGAGCTGTCCTGTCTCTGCTACTTGGGAGGATGCACTTTCTACTGAAGGCATTGAAATAAGATAGCCTGGGTGATCATTTTTGCAAAGCCCAGTGTTTTCTGAAGTCTCAACTATTTAGTCATGCTCTTCTGGTCTGTGCTCATTTCCTGTGTGGGCAGGTCCCCCAAGAGTCTTCCACTACCCTGTCCCACCCTCTTCATACTTCTGATGAGTGTTCAAGAATATTGGTTCCCTAGAAGCGGGCTTAGGCTGAAATCTGAGGCATTGGTTGTGAAATAGTTTGGAAGAGGCATTTCTTTTTCAACATAATTTGGGATTTTTTGGCTGCATGTATCCTTGGTAATCCCTTCCTGTTACTCTCCAGCACCCCTGCCTCCCATCTGATTTTCAGAGGCACCATAGCTACTTTTCATTATGGCCTTAGGAAATTTTAGTTGCCTGTAGGAAAGAACTGCTTTCAGATACACAGTTGCACTGGCCTTTCCACTTGCTTGTTGCTGCTAGGGTGAAAGGGGAAAGCAACCTTCATCCAGGCTGTTAAATTCCGCTGTAGCTCACGTTCAAGGACTGCAGTTGTCTTTCTGCTGGCGGTAGGCTGGGATGCATGAATACCAGCTTCTTCCCAAAAACTCCGAGGGCCAGTGGAACAATGAGTACTGGGTTTTTGCAGCATGTGTACCAATGCTGCTGCTGTGGTCTTGTTTTGGGGAGCCTTTAGGGAGTCCTGTCGATCCCTGTCCAGCCCACATCCTGATGGAAGTCTCTTAAGATAAATGCTCGAAGCCTCTGCCTCGCAATGGTATGTTGACTGCAGAAACACTTTTGGTTGCTGTTTCTCTTGGCTGCTTAGTTACAGTATTCAAATCCTTGTATGCAGAATAGATGCTTTTCCTGCACCAGGCAAGCACATGTTTTTATGGACTCTAGCCATGTCCCTTCTCTCTCTGTCACCAAAATAATAATAACTGGACTTAGAGCACTAACAAATGCTCTCCCCAAGCAACCGTGCCCTGACACATTGAATCCGGATGAGACCTAGGGGTTGCAGTAGTTGTTGAATGGTCAGTGTAAAGCCTAAATATCCTCTGTTGCCAGTGAAAGGTGCAGCCCCCAACACTGGCAGCTTTGGTAGACTGGGTTTAGGTAAGAGCCGTGCCATCTACTGCCTCTCTGTGTGCCTGACACTTGGTATTGGAAAAAGCAACAGGTTTGCTTTGCTTCTCTCCGAGGATGTTGGTGATTAAATGCGTTTAGCATTTGTTCATTCAGTTTGTGGAGAAGTTATAGTGTTACAGAAAAAAAAATAAAGAACCCTAAGTGAGGATGTTATCGTACATTTCCTTTTAGGACGCCTTTCTATTTTTTATTTCGATTTCTGCGTGACGCTGCTTAGTCTCTAAATGGTTTTATCTGGTAGATACGAATCCTTTTGCTAATGTGAGCAAACAAGCTTTCCCTAGTTCCATGGCAGCCCCTGGGCAGCTGCTGGCTGGCTCTGCCCTCCTGCATTCCCGGTGTGTTGAACAGCACGGCGCTCTCTGCCGAACCCTTGGGATGTGCAGAGTTCCTTCGGAGGTTCATTGCACCGCATCGGGAGGTTTGGATGTTTTACAGCCCGATGAACTGTGAGAAATGGCCACTGTGTTGCTGTAGCACAAGCGGTGTATTGTAATATGTTGCAGGGAGGATTGCAAATGTGTGAAAACATCCCCTAGCAGTTGTTTCCTTTCCCGTCGACCCAAAACGCCTGAATGAGAAGGCAGTACTTGTAGCAGTTCGGCGTGAAAGTATTAAGCTGGTGCAGACCTCCTTGTTTGTCCATTGGAAAAAAGTGCTTCCTGCTGAAGAGCTGTCCGTGTTTGTATGTATTTGACCCGGAAAGATACCCTTACCGGGCTTTCAACTCTTTACCTGCTTTTACTACTAAATGAAGCATTGGATTAAAAAAAAAAGAGAACCTATTGTTCGCCGCACTGTTCATCTTGAGCTGGCGTTTTCCCGTGTTGCACCACACACAGTATGTGCACTGCAGCACTTGTCTGTCTTTTTTTTTTTTTTTTTCCTCTTTTTTTTTTTTTCCCCCCCTCCCTCCGCTACCTGCAAAACAGTGCAGTCAGGAAAATGGCTTCTGTGGGCTTCAAAGCAAGGATTACACGCTGTCGCTGAGGCGGAGGCTGTGGAATACTTTGCTTAAAAAAAAATAAAATAAAATAAAAAAATCCTATTGAATTGAGCCGTCTCTGCCGTTCTTAGACATTCTCAGTAGAAGAGCCTTTTAATATGTGTTCTCACTAAGTAGACTTTAAATGCAGGCTCCTCTTCTAGCAGTGTTTTTTGTCAGTGTCGCTCCGTTCACTTGCAAAGTTCCCTTCTGCCCCTTTTTGCACTCATATTCAGGGTGTTTCTAAAACCCAGCTATATTTGGCAATACATCACTCTCTGTGTTACTCGGAAGTCATTACTCAAGGGATTTGGCAGAAATTAAATTAACTGAGGTCTTTAGAGAACATACTCAGAATGTCTTTTGAGAACGCACTGGCTTCGAATGCTTTCTGTTGGAAAATAGTCATGTTCTCTCCCGGTTCTTTCTGCGGGGTGGACTTTATAGAACATTTGGGCATTTACTCTTTTTCGCTTATGTGGAGCTTATCACTTTCAAAAGTAAAACAAATGCTGAAGTGATAGACAGCCCAATTTTCTAGGTTGCTTAGTAACTGCAGTGCATGCTGTAGTGTGAAAACACTCACACGATAAAGTGAGGGAATATTTACTGGAACAAACAGAGGATCGTGTGAAAAGGTGCTGTAGAAACAATGAAAGCATATGTTTTCATTTGCTTAGGTGAACCGAAAGGTACCCTCGATTACAGTGTTCTGCATAGCTTTTCACCAAGAAAATTCTTTTTCACACTTTTCCTTGCTAATGTATGTTGGTACAGTAGGATGTGAATTCTCTAGCAAACAAGTACACTGCTGCGGATTGTTGGACACTTCTTGAGATGGCTCGTTGGTGTTTTGGGGTTCTTTTGAGTTTTGAAAAGTGGGCTGTTATTCTTTGTGCCCAGTTTAAGGTCTGTTTCACAAGGAACTAGGAATAAAAACTTTAGATTCTTGGAGTGCTAGCACAGTGATAAAATGAGACCGGACTATACAGGTTTATCAGGTTTTTTAAAAGAAAATTTAAGGCTATTTGTAATCTAAATAAACTAGTTTTTTCTTTTTTTTCTTTTAACCTATATTTTTAATTTTTTTTCAAGATTTCAGCAAAGCAATGTCTCAAGCTGGCTCTTCACAGTTTCAGGAAGTCATTCGACAAGAGCTGGAGTATTCAATGAAAGTAGAACTTGATAAGATACTTGCGACTGCACACTCAAATGAGATAGAGGTAAGGAGCATGACGCGGGTGCAACTCAGCCTGAGCAATTGGATGCAGGATGTTGAGGCAGATCTTAGACGAGGAGACAAATCACAGATTACCGTATCCTTGGTTTTAGGGCGTGCTCTGGTCCTGTGTGGAAGAGTAGCCTGGATACAATGTCAGTAGGAGACTTTCAGTTCCCTATGAGCTGGGTGACGGAGTTATTAAGTGTTTAATCATCTTTAGTTATTAAAGGTTCTGTGTAATCTTCAATGGATTACAGAATGGGAGGGTAAAGTTGTTATCTTCAAGATTGGGCCATATTGTACTGGTTATGATTTTGACAAAAGACTTATTATGTAGGTATTCAAGCTGGTTTTGTACCTTGAGTTTTAGTGAAAGTGAGCTTTTGGTACCTTCTAGAATTTTATGTAAATTTTAGTCTGTCTGCTTAAGCGCTGATGAAATTCCTCTTTCGAATAGATTGTACATCAATTTGTAGAAATGCTTCTGTGATTGAATAGGTGTGCACTAAATAATTAAGTAATGCTTTTTTCTTTTGTAGCACACTAAAAAGGACCTGGAAGGATTTAAGAAGCTATTTCATAGATTCCTACAAGAAAAGGGACCATCTGTGGACTGGGGGAAGATTCAGAGACCTCCAGAAGATTCTGTAAGTTGCAATGAGGTGACAGTCTGTAAGGCACATAAAACTGGAAATTGCTGCTTAAGGCAACCGATGTATTCACCCATTGAAGGGATCTGTCTGCCATGATTCTATAAAGTCATGTAGGACAACACTTTGGGTTCTAACTGAGAAATAATTATTTGTTGACATATGTTGTATGCGTTCCTGTACACCAGGTCCTGCTTACCATATGTGCCAAGTTCTTTGGTATTGTTTTGTTAGCTGTTCTTTGAGCAGGGGAACAAAACAGGACAGATGCCAGCTTCCCACTGGGTACCTTCTCTGGTGTGAACTGGAACTTGTGTTAGAGGGGAAGTAGGTAGGACCCTTGTTCCCATTTCCCTCCTGCCCATAAAAGAAGGCTGCACATCTCCGATGAGACTGTTTCCAGAGATCCATTATGCTAAGTAATTTGAAAGGGACATATGGTGAGTGGGCTGGGTAATAGAACTCATTTAGCAACTTCTGTAACCTACAGCAGCTCAGTAAAAGAAAGGGATCTGAAACAAGGAGCTGACTCGGGGGGGNTTCCAGTGTCGCCCATGTTGTAACTTATAACCTGTAACTTGAGCTGCTGCTGAAAAAGCACTATATATTCCTTCAGCACTGTTTAGTACTGAAATTAATACTTCCTATTAAACCTAACCTCATTTTATTGATTCATCTGTGGCCCCAGGCTGTCCTTTGACTCCTGTGTAACTAACGGTGTAGTTGTGCGGCAAATTCTTGCTTTTCCCAGCGTAGTGATCTTGGCATATTGCAGGACTTCTGTGTCCTCCCAGGTCTGTGGTTTCTCTGAGGCTCTCTGTGTGAGTCAATCGAGGCTCTGTTCCCAACTGAAAGGCAGGCTGTCCAGTTACTTCCAGAACAGATGCAGTGCTGCTCTATAAAGCGTTGAAGAATGATGCTGTTTTAGAGCAAGTCTAGGGTTTTTCCAAGGTTGAGTGTTTTCTTTTAACTTCAAAAACATGTGATGTCTCTCTTTTCTGCACTGTAACACTGAATGAAGTGTTGACTCGGGCAGAAAAGTCTACCCTCTATGATGAGGCCAAGGTGTGAAATTGGAGTTCTAGATAAGGCGACTTAGAAGGAAGGGTGAAGAAAAGGGGATTTCTTTCAGTGTAAGGGGGCTGAGACTCTGGGTCTTTTAAATATGTAAAAAGGTAGTTACGACAATGAAAGGAATAAACTGTTCCCTGTGTCAAGATAAAGCCTGGGATTAAATTACAGAAATTGGATGCAAGTGAATGGACTGCTTTGTGGAGAGGAAGAGCTGTTGTCTATTTTCCAAGTTTTGCACACCTTCAGTAGTAAAACTTACAAGCTCTGTAAAGGACTAAAAGTGATGGGGTAGGACATTGGGAGCAAATGTCAAACAGGAGGGTTATGGCGAGGCATTAAATAGACTGATGGGATAGTCTCAGGCATGGCAGGCTGTTAAAAAAGAACTAAGACAAAGGTCTAACTTAAGGTCACAGAGGGCTGAATGGAGAAGGGCAGGATTAGAAAGAATCTGTCATCTTCTCTACAGCCTGTACTGCTCATTCTCAAATGTGTCCCTGTGCTATGTAGCAACTTTTGACAAGATAAGAATTCTGCAAACTGCGGTCACTTCTGGTCAGATGAGACGCATGCATGATCTTAAATGAAGTTTTACTTCTTAGCATGAACTCTGAATTAAGTAATCATACTTGATAAATGCCACAGAAGAAAGCTAGGCTAAAATATCTGTAAACAAACTTCCTTCCATGCCTTCTTCACTTCATAGTAACTATCTCTTTAGAGTGATACTTAGACTTTCTGATCTGGCAGGAAGTGGGTTTAAGTGCTCACAAAAACTGAGCAGAATTAAATGTTTTTAGTATCTTTTTTCTTTTCTCTTTTTTGCTGATCATAAGAGTTCCATCTCCCTACCCTCCTTGAACCCTGCTCTTTTATCTACCCTCTCCTTTTTCATGTGTCAGTCATGTCAGGGACATACTGTGGAAAGTGAAATGTGTCTTATGTGAAACCCTTTTAAAGTGACCTTCTCCCAAATTATTCTTTGCTGAAGGGTATAACTTGTGGAATTATTAGTAAAAGTTGATTTCCTACAGACCAGAATTTCAGAATTATTAGTCTAGCTAGTACAGGTAAGAACAGTATGAGCTTTAGAAGATATAAAGAGGGGTAATTTTTGAAGGGGTGCACTACTGAGTTCTTTGGGACAAGTATCCATCTGTGAACATATGCATGTTTTATCTGAGTGCTTCTGTTCAGTTCCAGTTGAGTTTCTGTTCCTATCTATAAAATCTCACAGCATATTCTCCTCCTGGTCTTGTTAGAACACAGAGGTTGGTATACACAAGACTTATTGGTTGGTAATTTTGCAAGTGATTTATAATTGCCCTGGAGGATGACCATGTTCTGTGAGGCGATGGGATGCTTGTAGAATCTCACACTACAAGGACCATGCCCTAGAAAGCACCAACTTACTCTCCTCAGTGGGAATTTATTTGCCTGTGATTGTTTTGGAGAATTGCTTTTCTGAGAGAATTCTGGCAATTATAATCTTCAGCTGATACTTGGTAGAGCAAAAAGCAACTGTTTAGGTATATATGTGTGTATATTTACATACAGACATGCATGTGTATCTATAAACAGAGGCACCTAAAAATGTGCCAAAGTGTGAAGTTGTTGCTTTTCTGTTTATTTAGCAGCTTTAAAAGCTCATGAATGGTTTACTGGATTTATAGGCTTTGTCTTTTAGGTGGGAAAGGTGTTTCAGGCTTTTCCCAATGCCAAGGGACTGTGCTATGCAGGAGCAGAATATCTAATAAGACTTCTGTAGATCATCTAGTGTGTTATGTCTTGTATTTGTTCTTTGAATGTAGCTTTCTGCTTTTTCCTGAAGCATGTACTGACAACAAAAGGCTCCTGTCAGTAAATTGAAACAGAAATTTTTGCTTTGTAATATTCCTCTGTTTCCCTCTGCAATGGGAGATTTCTCCCTGACCTCCATGTTTTCAGTGTAACAGGTAATAGTGATGATGGTAACAGATGACTGAACCCATTTCACACTATATTGGTAAACCTCTGACTTGTTTTTCCCTTCCAGATGCTTTGCTTTCATATGTCCACAGGCTTGCAGTGATAGCTCGCATAGTTAGGACCCATTACTGTTACAGTCTCCAGAGAAGGAAGTACACTGAGAGTGCCAGTTAACAGGGAGAGGAGGTAAAGAATGTGGACATGGAGAGTGTAACTTAATGCCCTCCATGTAGATTACAGCAATCTGTGTGTTTGTATTGGAAGCAATAGCAAAGGCCTGCTGGGAGGCCTCAGAGAGATCTGCAGTGATCGAGTTAACCTCAGAACAGCAATGCAAAACCTCACCTGGGATGTAAAGGGAGCATCCGAAGCAATGTGAGTGTGAAAGGAACTTGTCTATTAGAGCCGTTTGTTTCTTCCCCAGTGGTTGGATTCCTGTCTGCAGCTCAGGTTGTCATCTCAGTGAACTGTGTCATGAAGGAAAAGAGTGAATGTTTACACCCTTACTCAAAACCAGAACGTCTTTCTAATCTTCAATGCTGGAAATGGGTTTTAAGGGTTCATAGAATCACAGAATGGTTTGGAGGGGACCTTAAAGATCATCTTGTTCCAACCCCTTGCAATGGGCAGGGACACCTTCCACGACACCAGGTTTCCTCAAGGCCCATCCAACCTGGCCTTGAACACATCTGGGGGTGTGGCAGCCACAGCTTCTCTGTGTGACCTGTTCCTCTGCTTCACCACCCTCAGAGTAAAGAATAAGGCCCCTCTGGGTGCTGAAGGGCTGCCATGAGGTCTCCCCAAGGCCTTGTCTTCTCCAGGCTGACCAACCCCAGCTCTCTCATCCTGTCTTCACAGGAGAGGTGCTCTATCTCATGATCATCTTTGTGGCTCTGCTCTGCACCTGCTCTAACAGGTCCACATATTTCCTGTGCTGAGGACTCCAGACCTAGGTGCAGCACCACAGGTGGGGTCTCACAAGGTCAGAGAGCTCTTCACTTGGTGGTATTTCTAGAGCTCTCCCTTGGTGCTGAGTAAATATTTCCTGGTAGTGTAAGTACATATTAACTAATACGGGTGTATTCCTTTCCGGTCTACCCACGATGCCAGCCCTGATGCTCATTTAGTCTGTCTCTGACAAACTCTTGCAAGCCTCCTTGCAGTAGGAGTACGATTCTGAAATCTGTTAGTCAAACTCCCAACGCTGCCTCATGCAAACTGTTCCCAAAAATCACTTTTGTGGCATCGGCTGCAAAACAAAGGAAGCCGCATATGTCATCTTAGAACACTCCCAAACCATGTCTGGGACATGTCTCAAGTGAGTAACACTGCAGACATATTATTCCTGTAAGCCGTGTCCTTCCTGCCCCTGTTTTCTTCCGAAGAATTCACCGTCAGCACCTACTTGTCAAGTTCCAAGCCCTTAGAGCAAGAATTGACTTCCATTACTATGGAGCACTTTTTACACTCATGTGTACCCTTGTAGATGCTGAGGTAGTTCTGCAAATTAGTGCCTACGCACGGCTGGAACTGCTACACCATAGCACTGGCATCCAGCAGTCCTGATGCTGCAACAGTCCTGCTGGCACTTGAGTTCCTGACATTTGTTATTCTCTGAATTAAAGACCCTTCAAGATCCAGGGCTTCACTGCCAAGTTGTCGTTTCTAATGCCTGTGCCAGAGGAGACTGAAACATTTAGTAAGGCTGAGTCATAAATTCGGTGTAACTGATGCAACATCCAGTGAACTTGATGGATGCCTGGATGGAACTGTTAACTTCTTCAGGATTTTTACTGAGCTTTCTGTGTAAACTGGTATCAGGCGTGATACTGAAGGCATGAAAAGGTAGCTGGCACTTCAGCAAAAGCAAATGGTTTTTGAGGCAGTTTAGCCTTGAACTGAGTGTCAGGCTTTCTGATTTTTGTGAGTGATGCAAGAGGAACATAGTGAGACGTGAAAGTTGAGGTAATTTTTTTGGATGTTCAGACGGTGTCTGAACATCATGGATATGACTCATGTCCCACCCAGCTAAAGCTCAAGCTGAAACGTTTCTAATCCATTTCCAGTGTAATAGGGAGTGTTACTGACCTTGGAGTGGATGGGAAGCAGCGAATCTGAGTGTAAATCTCTGTAGGTCCTGCTGGTAGTGAATTGTTTCTTAAGCTTCCTGACGTACCTCCAGGACATTAAAATCAGTGTTTATCACCTCTTTGTTAATGAGAAGAACAGTTGTTGTCAAGGTGTCTGCCCAGCCTGTACACCATTTCTGTTGTCAACAAAGCCGTTCTGTTCCTGAGAAGTTCTTGAACCTTGGAAGGAAGTTCCTGCGTATGTCCTCTGTGAAATGGCAGTGTTTGTGTTAGTGCTTTCTGCCCGAGCCACAAGAACTCCATGTGTAGTCATCTTATCTTTAAATATATCCTATAAGCTTTTCAGATCCCATAAGGCAGAATTTCCCTAATGTGAGGGATCTGCTCTAATCTGCTGCCTGTGGTGTACTGGAACGCTGGAATTGCGCAAACCCTCCTCTCTACACCCACACATCCCAGGAAGAAATATGACTCTTGTTCCAGTGCAGTGTGAATTTCCATTGGAACCCCAACGCGACTTGCCCAAAGCAAACACAGTTCCCAAAACGACTCTGTATGTATTTGTTTTTGGAAATCAGCTGTGGATCTTACACCCTCCTTAACAGAATGAAGATAATTTTCTTGCAGCTAGAATACACACAGCACTGAAACCCCAAGGCTTTTCCTCAAAAGAAAATCTCTAGAAGGGCAGGCTAAAGGATAATTGTATTGATTCTGCTCTAACAGTTTTGGCATGATTCTTACCGTGGCTTTGTGACTGTTGTTTCTCTGACTGAGATGCTTTGGATTAGGGAACAAGCAGTGCCTAATGCAAGACACACTGTCATTAAAAGCCTGTTGTTTTTTCTCTCCATCACTAGCCCCAAATGTTGCTCAAACTCTTTTTTTAAATCAGTAGGAATTAGCTGTCAGCGAGGTAGAAGACTCTGTAAGTTTTATTGTGAGATGGATGAACATATCCTGAAAGCAGGATAATAACTAGGAATTTCCTTCCAGTTTGTATCATGCAGTTGGGAGAGATGAATTATTGTATCAGACTAGTAGTTGGAATAAAAGTCAGTTTAGACAGAGTTAAAGAACCAACATTTTGCCAAGAATTTTGCCTTTGACAATCTCAGAGCAAAGTATCAAGGAAAAATCTATGAATTTAAGTTGCTCAGGGAAGGAAAGTTGTATGCCCTGCCATGCGGGGCCTGGGTTCTTTCACTGAGGCCTGACTGAAGGGGGAGGGGGTGGTCATCTCACTGGGGCAGTGAGTTAGATGGCACCCAAGGAAATCCATTCTCCTTCTGCAGCACAAGAAGAGGGTTGTGACTTCTTTCTTACCCATCTTTCCCGCTGAGTCTGTTCTCTGAACCTGGAAGAGCCGACAGAGGCATCTTCTCATTTGAATGAAGCCGATGGTGACTGGTGTCACAAAGTCCAAAGAACCTCTCAAGGAAAAGGGTTATTGTATTAACAAATCTGCTTATTTGTACCATAACCAATCAGATTATTATAGACTCGCTTTGCAGATGTTCTTTAGTGTATAAATAAATGTGGGTTTTATCACCAGATTTGAAGTTCTGGAATTTTTAGGAGAAAACAAATTCCTTCCAAATACCTGACTGCCGATTTTTATTTCTTGTTTTCCCCAGATCCAGCCCTATGAGAAGATCAAGGCCAGAGGCCTGCCTGATAACATTGCTTCTGTCTTGAACAAGCTGGTGGTTGTGAAACTCAATGGTGGCCTGGGCACCAGCATGGGCTGTAAAGGCCCAAAAAGTCTTATTGGGGTGCGAAACGAGAACACCTTCCTGGATCTGACGGTTCAGCAGATTGAGGTAATGTTTGATGAGCTTTTCCTTCTGCTTTGGAGGAAGCAAGACACACTGAGCTGCTCCTGCATGACCTTTTAAGAGGGATCACAGTGGAAGCTTGCCAAAAGGAAGAGGAGAGGGAAACGAGGTCTGGTCACAGTGCTGGGGTGAAGTAGAGAATTCCTTTGGGAACAGTAGACACAAAAGGGATGGAGCAATCACAGACTGAACACTGTCCCCTCCACATGTGTTAGCACAAACGTGATCCAGCCTGGACAGTGGGAATTGTGTCCAGAATACACAATTACAGAGCTGCTCTGGCCTGGGTAAATAACTCCTGGGCTTGTTTCTGACTCCTCCAGCTGCAAGTTGATCTTTTTTTTTAAAAAAGGGGTTTATGTGCTTTAGAACAAAGTTTTTCACAGCAGCTCCAAGTTCCTTGTTGAATTTATACTCTCATGCTGGAAGTGATTGCTGGCATTTTCTTCTGAAGAAAGGAGAGTAAAAGGAAATAACAGCTGCTGGTGTTGGGAGAGGACATTTCCGCTTATGCTTTTAATGCTGAATATTCCTCTTACAGCAGATAATGAGGATAGTCATTAGGGTAGGAAATTGGGTGTGCCTGCTCCATAGTCTCTGGAGTGCCAACAATTTTTGCCTCCATGTGGTGTTTGTCTGGAGTGACTCTCCTCCCATTTATGTTAGGTGGTTCCATAGCAGACTTAAATTTACATCCAACTGATGCAGCCCATTCTCCAAAGTGGAAGTCTCCAACTCCACCAAAGGGTAATGATCTCAAACACTCTCTAGCAGATGAGGGCAAGCTGATACACTAAGATTAAAACTCACTGAAATGTCTTTTTTTTTTCTTTTTTTCTTTTCTGCACACTGTTTTTGGTGAAACACTGTCGTGATGTCTGATTTTTTTTGCCTTTGCCATGCACACGGAAATGCTCTTGTGTATTTCAGCTCCATTCTATAGATTCCCAAATAATTAACATGGTGACATTTCATTCAGTATGTACTCTTGATATCATTGTCCATCTCATAGACCTGCCCAGAGAGCTCACAAGTGCAGAGACAGTTTGGAAATGTCACCTTGACAGCTGTAACAATTCGATGGAGAATATGCCTTTTGTAATCAACAGTATCTAAAACTTAAAATGATCATTTTGTGGTGGTGTGCTTTTCAAATTTTAAATTTTGATGCAGATTTAAAAACAAAGATTAATTAAAGATACATTTATTAATGTGGGCCTTATGTTTACTGCTAACAAGGATTTATTTACCTGATTTACTACCCCTTCTGTCAGCATAAGTGCATCTCTTCTCTCGTGAATTTATTATTTCCAGTCTGTTTTATCTAATTTCTTTCTCCCAAAATCTTAGGTGTCAGGAGTTAAAGCTAATAACACATGCTGAATTTACCATTTATTTCCCATCTCAGCACTTAAACAAATCCTACAACACCGACGTTCCTCTGGTTCTCATGAATTCCTTCAACACTGATGATGACACAAAGAAAATCCTGCAGAAATACAGTCACAGCCGTGTGAAGATATATACTTTTAATCAAAGCAGGTATCAAAAAACTTTTCCACTTGGGGTAAAAGGAAAAACTAGCTTGTGTTTCTCCATATTTTGAATGGGGTGGATTTTAGTTTGAGGTGCTGGGGTAGCAACAATGTCTCCTGTACCCATGTTCAGTCTGTGTTGGGCCTTTTTGAGGGACTGAAACATCAGGGTATTCGGCAGTCAAGGGCAGTGTATGAAAATTAGGGAGAGGGGGGCGTTACTCACAGTAACCTGGAGGGCAGGCCTTCAAAAGCTCTATGGAAAAGCTGAGGGAGTTGTACCTTCACTGTTGTATTTTTATTTTATACTAGTCTGACACTGGTGAGAACTTAACAAAACCCCTTGTCTTTGCAGGTATCCCAGAATTAACAAGGAAACTCTGCTACCGATAGCCAAGGATGTCTCTTACTCAGGAGAGAACACGGAGTGCTGGTACCCTCCAGGCCATGGAGACATCTACGCCAGTTTCTATAACTCTGGTCTGCTGGACAACCTCATCGCAGAGGGGAAGGAATATATATTTGTGTCCAATATAGATAATTTGGGTGCCACTGTGGACCTTTACATTCTTAACCATCTTATGAACCCACCCAATGGAAAACGCTGTGAATTTGTCATGGAAGTCACGAACAAAACCCGGGCAGATGTGAAGGTAAAGGGAGTTGGGTGTGGGTCTGTCTGTGCCTGGCGTGTTGGTGACGAACTCCAGCCTCTCACCTCCTCTGAATGCTTGGGTTCAGACACCCATCCAATCTCCTTATAGCTATTTTAGGCACCATTTAACACGTCAGCTCTGATCTAATCTGAGAGGCACAAAATCAGTGAGTTTATGAAGTTCTAATTCATGGAACAAATTTGATCTGTGTTCTGGGCAGCAGCAGACAAGGACAGCCTGGGCGTGATTGAAAACATGAGTGGTTTCTGCAGGGTGCAGGTCACAAACCTCTGTCCCTTCTGCAAACTGTCACACGGGGGAAAAGCTTGAGGGTGGTAAGAACAGAGCACTGAGGGCTGGGCTGCAGCAGTTATCCCTGCGGACTGCAAACTGCCTAAGGTGTGCACTGCGTGGCTCCTTGTGATGCAGCTGCCCTAAAACCTTGACTTTGTACAAAGTCCAGCTGTGTCAGAGGTTTATGACATGTATCAAATAATTGTAGCCTGCAGTAATTTGTCCTCTATCTGTGCTTTGCCTCTGTTCTTCGAAATGTGAGAACAGGGATATGAGATTTTCTCTGTGTTTATTGCATGTTAAGAAAGCTCTGACTTAGTCCCGTAAAAGCACAGAAATGTGCTGTAAGAATGCAGTTTAGGCTACTGAAGTACTTAAATTATTTAGCTTTTGCTCTGTCATCTAGCAAAGTACTGCTGAAGGTGGTTTATGACAATGGCAGCACTTGCAAAAGATTCCCAGCAACTTTCATTAAAGGAATTAACTGTCTTGGAGTGCTGAAATAGGATCGTCAGACAGTTCTGACTGTACTTTAAACATATTCTATAATTAGTAACCTGGTAGCTGGTTACTAAAAACAAGAAATGCGTTCAGTTGAACCTCACTCTGAGGTTCAGCTTTAAATGCCAACAAACTGGTGTGTCTGTTTCGGTTGAGGGGAGGATTTCTGTGGCTTCTCAGGAACAGGACGTAAAAACCTTAAAAACCCTTAAAAAAAACCTTCTTATTTGCCCCTTGCAGGGTGGCACGCTTACACAATACGAAAATAAGCTGAGGCTGGTGGAGATAGCTCAGGTCCCAAAAGCACACGTGGATGAATTCAAGTCCGTGTCAAAATTCAAAATATTCAATACCAACAATTTGTGGATTGCTCTGTCTGCGATTAAAAGGCTGCAAGAGAAGAACGCCATTGACATGGAGATCATTGTTAACCCAAAGGTAAATCAGCCAGGAAGGGTTTAGAGGAAACAGACTCAAAGAAACTGTTGATTTCTGGGCACTGCTGCCTTCAGGAACTGGTCTATGGCCGAAGGCAGAGCTCTGGCTGATGTTTGGCTCTGGTTTGAGAGCCAGAACTTGCTCGTTGTGTTCATGTGAGTTTTCTGTTCCAGACTCTGGATGGAGGCTTGAATGTTATCCAGCTGGAGACTGCAGTTGGTGCTGCTATCAAGAGTTTTGAGAACTCTCTGGGGATAAACGTACCTCGTAGTCGCTTTCTGCCTGTTAAGACCACATCAGATCTCTTGCTTGTGATGTCAAATTTGTACAGCCTTAATGCTGGGTCTCTAACGATGAGTGAGAAGCGTGAATTCCCAACAGTGCCTCTTGTCAAACTGGGAAGTTCTTTCACAAAGGTAAACTCCTGTAATTATACTTTGTCTTTATCTCTTTGAATAAAAATACAGTTCATAGCAATAAATAAGGTAAAAGCGAGGTTTACTTTATCTCCCTCTGCCCACCTGGGTGTTCCCTTTTGCTCTTTGTAAAGAACTGTTACAATACAAAGTACTTAACACACGTGTGAGGAAGGTGAGCTGGGCTGTGTGTGTTCTCCAGGGCTGGTGGGAAGCTGCCCTACTGTTCCTCACACCTCTGAAAGAAGTTACAGAGTAGCAGCTCTTGTATTGATTCAGATGTAGATTATAGAAAAGATCCTGAAAGGCTCCCACACTTTTCTTAACCCACAGATGGATTTAAAACTGTCTCTATTCTTTCCTCTTTGCAAAAGGTTCAAGATTACCTACGGAGGTTTGAAAGTATTCCAGATATGCTGGAGCTGGATCATCTCACGGTTTCAGGTGATGTTACATTTGGGAAGAATGTTTCATTAAAGGTGAGTGTGTAGTTGGGATGCTCCTGCACTAAACATGACTGATCTCTGCTCCCTGGTAATTGGTCCTGCCTCTTCACTGCCTCCTGTGGGAGCACTCCTGGGAATTAGGGACCAGGCCCAATGCTGGACTGGGACCCTTGCGAAGGAGTGCAGGGTGTTACTGCCAGAGCTGCTGCTCTGTACAGGCCCAGGGAGAGAGGAGGTTTATCTATGAGCCTTGAAGGCACCACAGACCTCCCGGCTCTGTTCAAACACTGCTGCCATCTCTGTCCTTTGGCTCTACAAGGCATGTCCCACCTCACCTCCCAGGCTGGTCTTACCAACCCTTTTCAGGCCCCTTCTCATCAGTTTGGGGTTCTTGATTTATTAGTAAATATGGGAGCTGAGCGAGTTAGTTCCTCTCCCAAATTCTTCCTTAGGATCTTGCCAGTCCCAGCAGAACCTGCACTGCTCTAGGGCAGTTCAGCAGCTGACACGGGTGGGAGGTGGGGCTGCGGCCCCTGGCTCAGCTCAGCTCTGGGGCTCAGGGCTGCCCCCTCCCTGTCCAGAGTTGCTGTACAGCTGTAACTGGGGCTAGGCAGGGACACACCCACTGCTGGGGTAACATTTTCTCACCTCGGAGCAAGTAGGAGTGACAAGAGCCCTTACAGCAATTATGTATCTTCAAAGAAGTTACAGTTGTGCTTGTAGGCTGATACTATCTAGTCTGCTGATAATTACAGTGTTTCCAATAACGATTGTTTAAAACTTTCATTCTGGGGCGAAAAAACCAAACAGCCTATGCAGAAACAATACAACTAAATGCATCCAGGCTCTGGCTGCGTTACAGCTGACTGGTCCTCCGGACAACCTCCTCACTCCTTCCAAGTCAGCAGGTACCAAGTTTCTGAACGCTTGTTTTCTCTTCTGCAAACGCAGGGAACAGTTATCATCATTGCAAACCACGGGGACAGGATTGACATCCCAGCTGGAGCTCTACTAGAGAACAAAATCGTCTCTGGCAACCTGCGAATCTTGGACCACTGAGTCCATGAGAGGGCATGGTCAGGTCTGAGGCTGCTGTGCTAAACCAGCCTCATCATGGAAGAACCTTTTAAGCATTAGAAATCTTAAGTACACAGAGGGCCTCTGCTTTGTCATCTTCACAGTACCCTGCAGTATTAATTTAAAATTAATTTCTCTTGCTTATCTTTAAGCAGCCACATAGCGCCATGGATGTGCGTAAGTAATGCTTCAGTCCTTAAAGAGATTCTGTAACTCAGTTAATATAACCTTGAAGTGCAATACTGTTTGTCTTGCGGGAAGATGGACAGATCTTCTTTGATAAGAAGTTGAGGCTCGCCTCGAACATTCAGTAGTTTTGAATTGCTTGTAACTGCAGAAATAAAGCTGTGAAGCTATACATGTGGGACAACATGGTTGGCAACTCCTGTGACGTTTTAAGAAGGCACAGTTGAAAACCAAAAGTTTCACTACTGCTAAACAGGCTCTTAAGAGCCTGTACTTCATGTGCTCACAAGCTGTAGCCCTCTTCAACCCCCCAAACTGCAAGTGGGATATCCTATCCCAGTTGTACGTCAAGGTACTGGGGGGTAAGGTTGTCAATACCTCCATTTCCGTATCGTGAGAGTGGGAATCATCCGTGTTCCAAACTTGCCCAAAGAATCCAATACTTGAGAAAATTGCCTCAGTATCCACGTGTGGTGTTTGCTTTTTCACATCCCATTTAAGACTGGATCTCCTGTTAATATCTTAATCCTTGATCTGCCCTCTTTTTTCAATAAATGGATCACGTTGACTACACCTATGTTCATATTGTCACAGCCATGTATGTTAATTTATCTTCTCGAGTCATTTCTAAATTTGTACAGGAATTGAAATCCCTGTCCTGATCACTATTGATTTCTTAATGTTTCTCTTGTATTTACATGCAGACAACTTTATTTTATAAGCTTAGTATAACACTGGTATGTATCATTAAAGAAGTTGGTCTTTAAAAACAACTGTGATTTTAGAGCTTTATTTTGACTGACAATTAATGACATCTGTTACGCTGACAGGTAAGCATGCCTGGCTAGGGAACCACAGGCACACACACACACTGCAGCAGACCATTCCATCATCCATGACCAGCACAGGGTTAGGCACTCGGACTGGGGTCAGGTAAAGGGGTGAGGTGAGATACACAGGCACTTGTACTCAGTACTGGCAGCTTCCAGTCTTTAAAAGGTAGTATTAAAAACTCTGAAATAAATTTATTCCAGTTGCACCTTCCTTAATGGCGCAGCCTTTTATAAGCAGCCTAAAAACTTAAATTCTTTTCTTCTTGCCCTGTTGTCTTGTGTCCCAGGGCTGGGCAGCCAAGGGTGACCATCCCCACACCACCTTTCCTGCTCCCAATTCCCCCAGCAGCCCCCACTGTTAACCTGTCACTGCTGGTCCGATGGTCAGGTCGCTGCTCTATCCCACAGGTAATGACTTTGGTGAACTGGAAATCTGTTAGAAAAGCTTGTCTTCAGCTGGCAGGGTGGAGCCCAGCTGTGAGAAATCCCCCTCAAACAGGACTGCTCCCTAACAAAGCTGAATCCTATATGCCAGCAATCAAAAGACATTTATTTATATAAAGTTCTGTAAAAAAATAAATTTTAGAACAGCATAGTTTCATAGAGAAAAACATTTTCTACAGAGTTCCAACTGCAAGATTTTTATATTGTACCATCATTAAATAAGGTGGGACACCATGTGAATTTCATTGCACTAGAAGAAATGCAAAGCATCTTTTTAATATAAAGATATACAGAGCATTCTAGACAACTACAGCTGTGTTACAGCTATGCGTTCTTTTGGATTTGGTCCAAAGAAACCTGAGTCTGTTTCCAGAGAGAATGAAAAAACATTGCACAGACAGCTGATCACTTGTTTCTTGCTGAAGGACACAGGAAGGATCACTCCCTGCAGCTCCCTCCAAGTCTCGCTCCCCCGACCATCAGTCGTGCCCTTTCTTGGAATCGGGGGCTCAAGTATTCACCTCACCGTCATCATGCTGCTGAGAAGAAAGTCAGTCTGTTGTCAGAGCCAAGTGACTGCTCCCAGTGGATTATCACCTCTTCTGCTCCCATATTTCAGCCATGTTTAGATCTAGGTTGTTAAGGCCTTTCAGAGCTTGAAGGTTTCCAGTGTAAAAAGCTACATCTGAAGTAACCAGCCTGCAGTGGAACACAGGACAGGATTAGAATCTGACCCCAGCACATCCACCTGGAGTGCTCAGACAAAGAGCCAGGGTTTGTTTAGGCCTTTGGCACACAATTACTACAATGCATGTTCAAATCCTATGCCTGGATTAGATATTTTAAGTATCAGTTCAAAACTCAATGCTATGGATGTGGTTTATTTTACAGCAGTGATCATCTATAACAGGATTACTGCTGGGTGTAAAACTAGTTCTAGGGAAGGGAGATCAAACCACGAGTTCAGAAAACTCAGCAGGAATTAGGCATTTAAAACTTCTATTGTCTTGCTGTAATCCCAGGCTTATCTAGACTTAAAACCCCAATTCCATTGCAACTAGAAATATTAATTATTGCAACATTAACTTCCGTATTCTAGACAGTAAGGACTCTATGATTCTAAGGTTAACATCAAAAGCAACGGCAAAACAGCTACATTGTTTGTAACAGTTTATACAGAATTAAAATCCCTCAGACGTTGTAGAAACATGTCAGGAGTCATGATGCTTCTTGCTGGCAAGATGTAGGAACAGAAGTTGTATTTTCATAGTAAAGAAGTAAGCCAGGAGTCAGAGAACTGGATTTTCACTATTATTACAGAAACAAAGAGTTTAAAACAGGATGAAGATCAGAAAAGCACATTAAAAACTTGGGCAATGAAGACTGCTGGAACAGCAGCGAGTGACATCCAGTGTCAGACATTCTCAAACAGGCCCCCATGCACTCAAAAAGAGCTGTGTCTGAAGTGAGTAACTGCTGCCACCACAGACACACACCTGGGCCAGGCGAGACCCTCTTGCCTGCTGGGCAATATAGCCTTGTATGTCACCAGAACGCTGCCCCAATCTGTGCCTGTCTGAAAGGGATCCAAAAAAAAAGCCATCCAACCACCAGCGCAGGATGAAGACAGCACAGCACAGCGTTTGGGACTGGAAATCCAAGTGTAAAACACTCCAAACGTGCTCCAGGTGCTCCCATTTCAGTGGGGCTGCAGCGGCCTCGGCTTACAAAATTAAGTACCAAAGGCAAGGGGATGTCACCTTGTGAACACACCCTGAGTACAGAAAACCATGTTAGATAAACCCTTTCACAGAGTACGAGGAGGAATACACATAAGCAAGACACGCAAGAATAAACTGGACAGGAACAAAACTCTTTCCCTTCACTGACATTTGAAACATTGATTTCCTTCTCTGACTTCTCCAGCCTAAGAATCTTTTCTTGCACGTGGGTAGGTCGACTGAATTTCCCTCTTACTACTCTGCAAATACCACATCACCCCCCTGCAGTCATTAAGAATGATTATAAACCCCACCATTTCAGGGGAAGATCCAATTGACAACAGGATTCAGCCTGCAAGAGGCTTTCCTGGGAGGTGGGGACATCAGGCACAGCCAGGCACCCTCTCTCAGCAGAGGTACCACTGACCTGCTTGGGGATGGAGAGTCAGGCTGGGGCAGGAAAGGGGAAAAGCTCTGTGAGCATAATCTTTGTTTCAAATCTAGTTCTGCTTTAAAAACCATTTCTGTAGAGCAGCTGCCCACTGCACAGATGAAATGCTGCTTTTCCCTATTTTTACTGTGCCAGTGCCATGAGTCACCATCCACATTTCAAAACCGCTTCAGGAATCACGTAATCCATGTGAACCAAACTGTGGCTGCTGCTGTCACACAAAGGGAGAAAAAGCAATCCATGGATTGAGGAAACCTACAGCAGGTTTCTAGTCAATGTCCAACTCCCGGTCCATTCCTAGTTACTGTGGAACAGCACAAGTCATGTCCTTTACTGTCAGAAAGCTCCAAACCAGGCATACTGTAACACAGAGTGTGGCTGCATTCTGCAGTGGCAGCTTTCTTGCAGAAGACAATGCCTGATTATTTAAGCAGTAGAAAAAAAGAGAGTACCCCAACGTACCCATTCAGGGGTCCTCCATCATTGACCACATTGAGGTGGGCGAGCTGCCTCTTCAGGTGGAGTTTGTAGCTTGCGTTAATTCGCAAAAACAACATCTGCAAGAAAACACAGCACCAGAGTGAGGATCTGTCCCCATGCTTGCACCACTGCCTTCAGAGAGGAAATACACTGCCAGCACCTTTAATCACTAACTTTTGGTTTTGTTTTTGCAACTCGTGTGATTTTATCCCTCTCCCAAGAGCTTTGGCCTCCTCATCTTTCTGGCCACATACAATTTGTAATACACAGGACAGAATATACCCTCTCCTACTAATTCTGTGTGGCACGTTCTTTGGAGCATGAACTTTTCTTATCTGTTTGAAGCATCCAGCAACTGGTATGAAGGCTAGAAGACAACAAATCTCTTTCCCGTACTAGAACCACTTAAAGTCTTTCTTCCAAGAAAAAACGTGAAAAACAGTTCGAAGGGACCATTTCTAACGTGAAAGAGAAAAGACAACTTGGTATATTCAATGACTGGATCAGTCCTTCCTGTTCTTAAGATTTGCAACTCCTCAGTAGCAGTAACTGCAGCAAAATACTGTAAAAACACAGTTGGTACAATTCAGGTGCATAATAGATTTAGGGACCTTCGGAAGCCAGTGATTTTGAGCAGCATTCCAGGATAATCCTCTGAAAGGGCTATACTTGAGGCTCAAAGTGTTGCCATTTGTGTAGAATTCCAGCACTAATTCCTGAACTGAAGATTGCCCTATCTAGACACTAAAAGGCAGTTCAAAATACTGAAATCTGTTCCTTTTGAGTGTCTCATCATCCTCCCTACACATCCAAACACTTCCTTCATTCAGCCCAAGCTGTCTGCATGACTGCTGCCAAGCCCTTTAACGTGTGGGTTTCACAGAGGCTCAAAAAAGAAACTCTCCTCTCCCCAGATAAAGTCTCTCTTGTTACTGAGTTCATGTGCATTTGCAAGCGAGATGTTAGATGAAGCTCCAAAATAACATTTACCTGAGTTTGCTCCTCAGGAAGGAGATCATATATAGCTTCATGCATCTTTGCCATTTGCTTGCAGATATTCCTGAAGCATGCTGAAGGAACAGGAGCTTTCACTTCGTACTGGAAATAAACACACAACCAGTCACTCCTTGCTACCACTTTAAAATGGTTTATAGAGTTCCCAACAGCCACCTGAAGCTCTGCTTTGCTAATGAGTCAGGAATCAAAGTTCATTTAGTACATCACAAATTAAAATGGTCACTGGGCATGATCTGGTCCAGCCATGAATTACAGATGCAGAGAGAACAATCCCTGTGCCAGCCACCCCAGTGCAGCCCCCGTGGCTGGAGCTGCCCCGCTCCTTCAGACTAGGATGAGTCAATAACACACAAACACTTCTACCTCTGAGAAATATGCCCCTCAAGTACTTCACGAGAGAAAACTACTTCTCTAGGACCACATACATCCAGATTTCTGAGGAATCAAGGAAAGGAAACCATCAAGAAATGGAAACTCCTGAAAACTCATCACTGGCCACAGAAAAAAAACAACCAGCAACACCACCATACAAAAAAAACCCACAAAAGCATTGCAGAAATACTCAGAAAGCAAAATAAAAAATGTCCCTTCTCCCAGAGCCTGAAATCCAAGACACTGGAAAACACCAGATGGCAAGAGATTTGCTACAAAGAGAACAAAATTCTTCTGTCCCCACTCTGGAGAGGGAAGATCTGAATGGGATTTCAGGAACACAGCAAACCTCTCCCACAGGCAGTGAAATCAGCTCTGAAGTTCCAGGTGGAGCAAAGGCCTGGGTGACACACTGGCAGGTCACCTTTGGGAGGGTAACACTTCCCCATAGAGTCTTGAACAATTCAGGGAAGAACTGAATTGTTACAAATACATAATTTACAAACAGACTGGAGGAGATGCTTGCCTGAATACTGAAAGAGAAGAAAACTTGTCTGAGTGTGAGAGAAATAAAGAAATGGGGAGTTTTGAGAAAATCTTTATGGGAAAGCCAAACCAGTGACCTGATTTTGACAGGAGAAGTAGCAGAAAAATAAGTGCTTACTGTTCCAGGGGACAACCAACCAGCTTGCAGGACCACGCCTCATGACAAGGAAGTTAAGTAAGAAATTATTTCCAACTTCCTGGCATGTTGTAAAGCCAGAGGGAACTGGCAGGCTGCAGTAATGGCTCTTGCATGACTACAGCCAGACCAAACTTCATTGTCATGGGGAAAAGCAACAGCCCCAGGAAATAACCCAAGCTCCAGCCCTTCAAGGCGCTGGCCATTTTTATCTCAAGCTGAGGTCAACAGTGTGTAACACCACGAGGGATCAGACAAAAATTTGCTGCTCTTCTGTCCAGTCACAGGACACCAAGCTCCAAGAGCAGCTCAGAACTCGCACTGGACTTTTTCCATGAACACTTATTCATGGAAACGAACGAGGCTTTTCCATTCCTTAATTATATTATTTCCACTGTTCAATAGCCCCGTTCCCGTTTTATCTCCCTGCCAAGGGTAACAGCTGCTGGGAAGTGTTGCTGAACCTCCTGGTCACAGTGGCACAGGGTGAGGACAGCTCCCATTCCACAGAGCTCCCCCAAGGGGAAGCACTGCCTGAAAACACAGAAGTAACTTGCTCATATTACACCCAAGTGCCAGATCTCCTGGTACCTCCTGTCCACCACACCAAACTGTCTCCTACAAAAGCAGGTTTCTGGATCGTGCAATTCCCAGTTTTGAAGCGTGCTGGACACCCACTATGGAACTCACTGACTCCTTCAGAGAGGACACCTCAGAGCAGGTGACCACTTCATGCACAGGACACTAAAATATTTGGACTCTCAGAAAAAACATATAACCCCAGGAACACACTGACATGGTTGTACTGACAAGGCCATTTGTGAATTTCCTTATTTCAGGAACAAGATGAGCCAAATGATGGGGTGTGGTAGGAATGGAGGCAAATCAACACATGGTCTCCTTTGCTCCTGGACTCTGTGGGTTGCATTCATGTGGGCCAAGCACTGTCACTCAAGCCCTTAATAGCTCTAAAGGGCAGAAATGTTCTCAGTTTATATCTCGTGCCAGTTCCCAAAGGGAGAATGGGCTGTAAAGATGGAAGGACAATAAGGGATGGGTTCTTACTAAATGACATCAAGAACATAAACTTGTTGCGGGCTAACTTGATCGGTATCAATAATGTAAATTCTTGCATTTGTCTATTATTCTCATGAGATATGGGGTAAAGTGGCCAAAAAGCCATGTTACTTCACAGAACAGCTATTTTTATTGGGAATAAACCCTAACCCTAACCCCCCCCAACCCCGCAAAAAAAAAGTAGCAGTCTGTTTTCATCTTCAGAAAAGAGCATAAACACATTTTAAAAAGAGTAAACACAATAGGGGTAAGGATACCCAATTTAAAAGCTTTTGGCCTTTTTTTTAACCCCTAGCTTTAGGTAACACTGATAGACTAAAGGAACAGATGAAATGAAAAAGCACAACATAAAGTAACAACAAAAGAACAGAAACAGCAAGGAAGACAGAAATGCTGCCTGTTACAGCTGCCTCACTGCAGCTCTCATCAGCTCGTCCTCCACCAGTTCTCCCCTGCTTCTCATGAGCTCCTCCAAGGAAGAGGCTGATCCAGGCCCATCAATCCAATCTGTCACTAAAGAATTAATTTATTTCTCTCATGAAACAGCTTCCCCACCCCGCTCCCCCAAAAGACAGTAAGAGCCAAAGCACAACACTGAACTTTAACAGCTTGTGTACTTTATCTATCAGATCCGTGGGCCCAGGAGGTCCCATCTTGGGAGGGGGGGTGGTGTCTCTCAGTGTGTTCCACCCTAAGATGGGTCACAGTGAGCAGATCCAGCCCAGGGCCAGACAGAACCACTGAGGAGTGTTCAAAAGACAAAATACACCAAGAGCACTTCATGAGACAGCTACTAACGCTGCTCCAGAGCAGGAACTGCTGAGCACAGACCTCCAGCCCTCAGGCCTGCAGCCCAACAGACGGGCTGGTCCTTCTCCTCCAAACACTTCTTCCTCCTCAGCACTATTTTGCTGTTTCCTCAGCTGTGGGAAATGCCACCCTCCCTGCTTCCAAAGAGACACTGTTGGAGAGGGCAGGAAATGGGACTTGCCGAGCCTGGCTGCAGACAAGAGCTGCCAGTGGTAGGAGAGCACTCCAGCTCCTGAACACTCAAGCATCTGTGCCAGCCAAAGCACTTCTGTCCCTGCTGAAGGAGTCTGCAGATAAGTTTTTTGTGGGAGTGAAGGTGACTGATGCCCAGGTGGCAACTGTTAACACAACACACATGCATGAGAACAGCACAGAGCTTTCTGTTTATACAGTTTAAAGAAGTTCAAACAAGTCCCGATTAAGAACGTTTAAGACTCCATTTGAAACATCTAGACTGCATACAGTGAGACATCCAACTGCAACTTAGAGAGTGTATATAATTATTTCCACAAATCATTACCTTGGATAATAGTTTGTCAAATAAGCTGTCCATTATGGCAACGAGCTTTGCTGAAATTTCAGCTATGTGGTCGTGATAATCCTGTAACGGAAGAAAGCAGGTTTCAATCTCTAATGGCATTCATATTCTTCAGAGTACAGCTGAAAAGCAGAACTTTGTGTTGAATTGGGAAATGCCACAAGAATTACCTTTGTGATGTGGTCAAAATGCCTGAGCATGCTAAACTGCTTCGGCTGCAGTCGAGCTTCAAAATGAGCCCTGATAATAGGAATGTAGTGTACGATGAGCTGTAGGCAACGTGAAGAAAGGGCTGTAAATCCAGAAAGGAAAATAATGTAATTATACCACAGGAAAAGCAATTTTGTATGGACTGTATCTCCTTTAACATAAATAATAGATCTTTACACAATTTATCAATTTTTTGTTAGTCTGTTTGAAATGTGTTTGTTTCCACTGGGAAACCCCATCCAGTGAAGATGCCAGACTGGGAGCTGGCTATTCACACCCAGCTTTGGTAAGATATGGGATAAGGAACTGATTTTCCAAGAGGCTTTAAGTGTTTACTTGACATTTTGAGCCCTGAGCACGCGCAGACATTGGAGAGATCTCAACAGACGTGACTCATCAGCCAGCAAACCTCAGGAGCCACATTCTCAAGGCATCAATCTTTCTGCTGCAGTGGTGTACAGAAACACCCTGCCTTGCCAGTGCTGACCTGCCCCGAACCTGCTCCTGCTGCAGTGACAGCAGGATCCCCAAAAAACCGAGCTTCTCCTGAGTCCAGAAGGCCTGAGCCAGGAGAGGACACACAGCAGTGCCACAGTCACCACACTGGCCAAGCAGCTGGCAGCGAAAACCTGACCCAGCTATGGCCCACAGCCCCTTGGGATGCAGCCTCTCAACTCCTTCCCCTCCTTATGTTCCCTTTCCAAAAGGGAAATGCAGGCTGGTAATCAGGACACCCTGAAACACAGGAACTGTAAGTTCAGACACCTGCTTCAACCCATCAAGCAAAGGCTCTTAATTTCAGGAGACAGTTTAAAACTGGAGGTCTGGAGTAGCATGTCAAGACTCTTCTGCAGCATGGAACGGGGCAAGCAAGGTCTTAGCACCCTCTGTACCCACACATGGCACCAAAACACAAACACAACATCATTTAGGGGTTTTTTGCATTTCAGGTTTTTTTTAACAGGCAGGAGAACAAGCTTTGACATTTTAAATACAGAAATCCATACCTAGGTTTTTTGTAGTGATTGTTTTCAAACCAACAACTTGTAATGCACCAGCTCCGAGCACTAGTTGGCAACTTCTTGAGTTGAAATACTGTGAGAAAGAGACAGTGAAAATGCATGCTGACTCTTTATCAACTATACACAACCACAGTTTAGAAATACTACCAATAGAATTTTGCAAGATTAAAAAAATCATTATGAAGGCCAGTTTCAGAGTTTCACATATTCCTTAGTCCAGAGGACTCCATGACTACTATGACAAAAGGAACTTTTTAGCCACTCATAGTTGTCACTGGCCCAGTGTTTTTTGACTCAGCTTACGCTAAAGCACTCAGGGCAGTGCTTCAGCAATGGGAAGCAGAAAAACTGCTATTAAAAATACAATTAGATACTCAGCAATTTCAATTCGAGGACTAATTTCTGCTTCTCTCAGAGTGAAAGAAAAGCAGCAAGACAGACTTGCTGCAGACCAGCCATGTTCAGCCTTTCTTTGAAAGCTGCACACAAGAACAGCCTTGTACTAGAAATCTACAAAACAGACTTCTCAAACCAGAACCTTGGATGGGGCAATGGGTAAGGATCTTGCTAGTTTTCTTCAGTAGATGTGTAACATCAGAGTGAAAATACTCTGAAAGGCCAGCAATGTCTCTGGACAGTAAGACAAGTAGTTACTGTCAGCATCTTCTGTCTCATACTGGAATTCTGCCTCATCAACCAACTTGAGACACCAGGTACTCCAGACTGGCCCAGGTGATGTAGGCAGAAGAGCCATTGCTGTTGTCCTCAATTCCTGCACTGAATGGAGAGTAGAAGTCCCAGGGCTCACGTTTGAACAGAACTGGCTGTTGACTCTGGGACAGAAATCGGGAGGCAAAATCTAGAGAGCTGACCCTTCCTCATACACCAGAAGGTTCAGAAGAAACTATGACAAGGTTGCCCTGCAGCTTGTGTCTGCAACACAGAGGATTGCCCTCCTTTTTTGGGGGGGGACACAATCCTGCTTCACGGGTCTCGCTCCATAATAATGCAGGAACAAACCCAAAATTTCAACACTCCATGGGTAAAAAGAAGAAATAATTTTTCTAGTTACTGCCTGCAATCAGTCACAAAACACAGACCCACAGAGGACACACTATGAACCACACACCTCCAACTCTGGGCTGCCAGTGTGGCATATCCAGGGCCAGAACAACCCAGACCTCGTACCGCAACTGAACCAGAGCTACGTGTGGCCCCTGACCTGAGGGAAGTATAACCTACACTGCTCTCAGACAGAGGTTAGGGTATGAAACTAACATTCACTTCACCTTCTCCTCCAGAAAAGTAAGACCTTTTCTTATGTCTCTGGGTGGACTGCAGAAGTAGAATGACTGAGCCAAAGACAGATCTATCTCACACAGCCTAAGCTCCTCTGAGATATTTAGCTCAGGTTACTGTCAACTGTGAGGCAGACTTAAAAACTTTGTTTATAGAGGACAATGGACACACATTCTCTCCCCTGCCTTTCGTGGGTATGACTGTGCCCAAGTTTCCCAGGTCACCTGTTGCAGACAGAGCAGGGAGGAAGCAGCAGGTCTGAAACAGCAAAAGAACAACACCCCCTCCTTGTGCCTGCTAGGAGGAAAGCATTTCTGAGCCCAACACATGGCCACGAGCATTCTCTTGTTTGCACCATCTAAACAAACCAGTAATTACAGCCACGTGCGTTCACTTTGGGCCCCTCAAAACAAGAAAGACACTGAGATGCTGGTGTGAGTGCAGAGAAGGGCAACAGAGCTGGGGAAGGGCCTGGGAGCACAAGTCGGATGAAGAGCAGCTGTGGGAGCTGGAAGGCAGGGGGCCCAGCCTGGAGAAAAGGAGGCTCAGGAGGGACCTTATTGCTCTCTATGACTCCCTGAAAGGAGACTGTAGCCAGGTAGGGGTCAGTCTCTTCTCCCAGGTAATAAGTGACAGGACGAGAGGAAATGGCCTCACGTTGAACCAGGGGAGGTTTAGTTTGGATATTAGGGAACATCTCTGCACCGTAAGGGTTGTCAAGCACTGGAACAGCCTGCCCAGGACAGTGGTGGAGTCACCATGCCTGGAAGTATTTAAAAAAACTGTAGATGTGGCACTTGAGGACATGGTTTAGTGGTGGACTTCATCATGTTCAGTTAATGACTCGATTATCTTAGAGGTCTTTTCCAGTCTAAACGGTTCTACAGTTTTGCTCATACACTGGTATAATTTCACTCAGGTTGCAGCTGAAGTTCAAAACTGCCTGGAATTTCATTACCTGGGTATGCTTTCCATTTTCCATCACAATAAAATCCAGCTCTTGCTACCCTCAAAGTTTGGTAGCTCAGACTGTTGTCAAACAGAAAGTGTAGTGACCTGTCAGGACACCTCAAGTAGCTCTATTTTGTTCAAAGTTTAATAAACAAGCATTTGTTTCTGCTAGTTGCTCTTGACATTTCTCCAATTGATGGCACCTTGCTGACAGATAGGAAATACAGTAATTCAACTGCACAGGATGTTTGAATACCAAGAAATAAAACACAAACGACAGAGCTACAATGAGAAGGTAAGGAGAGGGAAGCAACACAGAGATGCAAGTCCTGTCAAGTTTGAGGCATCTGCTGCTATTCTGCCTAATTCAGAAGGTGACAGTTCCTGAGTAAAACAGCATCTGGAGAAGGAGACGTGAAGAGGGGCAAGCTCAGACAGACTGATCTGCCTTGGACAGTGCTTTAAAAGGGGAAGGTTTGTGGATGAAAATGAATGTCAACTGACAACTGCAGGGAGTAGCACTCCTGCATCTTGTTATTCAAATAAGAACTTGCAACAGGAAAATTATTTAAAGGTTTATCTCCTGAAGGGTGTTTCCCCTTCCCTGTCACTTACCTTATGTAAAACATACTTTTGGAGAGTAAAATCTGTAACTGTTATTGATTATGCTCACGTTCAGAACTTCAATACCTGATATAACCTTGGTGGGCAAAAACACAAGTAAAAACCTTGATATAAATTAACTGCTAGGCTTTGGAGCCTACACAGGTACATGTATGTATGTGTGTGTATATATGACAGTTTTAAGGTATATTAATGTGCTCCTTTTATTAATCTTTACAAATATTACCTTGCAGTATCTGGGCTTTATCAGCTTTTCTCTTCTCTAGTGAGAAATAAACGAGAAAGAGGTCCTGGTGTGTTATCATCTTTACACTTTACAACAGAAGCTTCATCCCATATTACTTTTCATGCTTCTACTGACTATAGCTCTACTGACTTGCAAAAACTAAGGGACTTGTTTCCTTCCTCAGAAAAGATATACTTCTGTGACATCTGGGATAAAATCAGTTTTTCTTCAGCAGAATTAATCCTACACCAAAGCCTGAAGGACAGGCAGCTATTTAAAACACTATTACATGAGATTTCCAATACTGCAGATGAACAAGAGGGAAGAGCCCTCCCAAGGATAATTTGCATGACAAATTGCATCTTTAATGCCTTTGGCTTAAAAGGCTACCTTATGGCACTGTAATACAATGATTTCTAGATAATTTATATGAAATCATAAAAACGCATGAGCATTACAGAGAGTAAGACATGCCCCTGCTTAGCACAGGTGGTACATCCTGAGTCATACCTTCAGTAAATCAGACAGGCGGGTCAGCATGTCAGTGGTGATGGAAGGAATGTTATCCACACACTGGCAGTACTCAAGGATTATTCTTATTAGCAGCAATACTGTCCTACAAGAGAGGAAACAGCCAAATACATCATCTCAGTGTGCGAAAGATGTTGAAAAGTCAAACACAGGCCAGTCATGCTGATAGAAAGCTACCCAAAGCTAGAGATTACAGCATTCAATAAACCCAGTAACTGATGTGAAGCAGAAATAAAATCTAAAAGAAGATATACATAAAGACAGTTCTAATGAATACTCATTCCAAAAGGTGGTGTGTGGAAAAAAGTACTTTATATGAGAGAAAAATCTCTGAAAAAATATGTAAAAAATGCTAAGGAGTCACAAAGAGAGAAGGTAGTTGAGAATAAATAGCACCAAATACTCAAAGATGCTCAACACCTGTAATTTTTCCTGAAGTCAGCAGGCACTGGGGAGTTTGGGAACTACTGGATGGAATTACGAAGGCTCCGCATAGAGCAGACATGCTCCTTTGAATTCAAATACACAGAAGGCAGGAAAACTGAGGCAAGATCAAATGTTCAGAGTAGATATTCCAACATTTCAAACAGCTAAATATCTTTTCTTCCTTTAGGCAGTAGAGTACAGAAGAATGATGAAAAGTCAGTTGAGAATACACATCTGGAGAATGTTTTGTGAACATCTAGGCATTTTTGATGAATGCCTTTTATTTGATTAAATACAATGAAACTCAATGTAGAAGTGTGTAGAACTGAAATACTTGCACCATGAAGCTCACAGTTGCTTCACAGAGCTAAATGTAACTAACATTTTTCAAATGAGCCCAGATGGATTATCAAACACATCATATATTAGGTAAATTTTATCCTTTAAAGCAATGCTCCTACTCAACCTGAAATGCTCTTCTGCAGTGATATCAGCTGGCTGGCACAGAAGTTCTCAGCCATCAGCCTCTGTTTCTAACGGAACAATGACACATCACCATGAAGCAACTCATAAAATGACAGCTGGTCCAAGACATTCTGTACATCACAACTTTTAAGTATGGGTAAATTGATGTTAGCACTCTGGGGAGTGAAATCTTCCAGGTTTTACTCCCTCTCATGCATATTTAATGCTGAAGCCTCACGCTCTTTAGAAACACAGCATGCTTTTAAATGAAAGAAGTATGTGAGTGTTGTATATTTTAAAATGCCTTTGATATAAGCAGCTCCAAGAAACTACTTTCCAATTCAAAGCAACCAAGATGCCAAGCAATAGCGTTTGCAGCTTCTGAGATGGCCCATATCTTATTCTCAATAAGATGAGCAATTTTCAGAAGGGGACTCGTATTTTGGTGCTGTTCAGCCTGGAGAAAAGAGAGCTCCAGGGAGACCTTACTGTGGCCTTTTAGTACTTAAAGGATGCTTATAGGAGAGGTGGGGACAAACTTTTTAGCAGGTCCTGTGGTGACAGGACGAGGAGCAATAGTTTTAAAGCAAAGTAGGGTAAATTCAGACTAGATATAGGGAAGGAATTTTTTACAATGAGGGTGGTGAAATACTGGCAGAGGCTGCCCAGAAAGGCAGCGGGTGCCCCATCCCTGGGAACGTTCAAGTTGGACAGGGCTCTGAGCAACCTGGTCTTGTGGAAGACGTCCCTCCTCATTGCAGGGAGGGTGGACTAAATGACCTTTAGAGTCCCTTTCATACCAAACTATTCCAGGATTCCACGATTTTTGCCAGAGAGAACCCAGATTGCAAGAAATAAGTGTGCTATGAAGACAAGCATGTATTTTCATGACTATGAGTTTTCACGAAATAACTGGAAAACAAAATTCAAATAAAAGGATAAATTTCAGCCTAGTCATTCAGAGAAAAAAAAGCATTTTAATGTACAGAAGAGCTTTTATAACTGTTTGGAAAGTAAAGGGAAACTAGTCCGTGAAAGGAGAGGGATTTTAAATTTAAATAAGATTGCTAAAGCTGTTAGCATTCATCACAGTTCTACTCAAAAGTTCCTGTCAACTAACACACTGCTAAGAGAAAAGAGTGCATCTTACCCAACTGTTGCATATTTTTGTCCTTCAACAATAAGGAATTCAGCTGCCTTTCTTTCTTCAGTAGCTAGACGGTTTAGAAAGACAGGAAAAGGCATGAGTTGAACCAAAAACAAGGGCAAAAATACTATTTACAAAAATGCAATGTTCACTTGAGAAGGTTTGAAAAAACGCGCAATCAATCTTTGAAGCACTGCTCTTTTTTACAGTACTTATGAGATAGTTGTTCATCCATCATGGTTATTATAACCTAAAAAGTTACTTTATTATCTGCTTCAATTTTAGGTAAAAAATCTGACCAAGTCCCACAGTCATTATGGTCTTAAAAACTCCAAGCCCAACAGGTTACATGCAGAAGAAGAGCAGAAAAAGTCACCCGGTTTTCTACTATACATTTACAAGTGATTTGCTGCATATATTAATACTTTAGCTTCAAATCACTTCTTCAAGCTTCATAGAAGCGCTTATTGATGCAGTTTTTCATGCTAAATTATCTGTCTGAAGGAAGCTGCAAGAAGTTATTTTAATAGCAATGGTTGAGGAACACATTTTGGTGCTGTGTTCCATAATCAAAGTGATCACTGCGTAATACACTGTATCTGCTGCACTCCATTTGGGAGGTCAGGGTTTCCCCACCATGATATCACTGTATTTTCTTCCTTCTAATCTATGGCCACTTTCTCCCTCTCTCTGTATGTTTTCTTACTCTTCTAGATATTCACACACATCCCTTGATGAAATATTGGATGTGTTTCCCCATGAGGTAGGAACACATTAAGTATTCCCACTGTGCACATGGGGAAATGGGGCACGAGGAGAAAAAGTGACTTCTCTGAGGTCAAACGAGGTTTCTGCGGCAAGGTAAATAATTGAATGAACATGAGTTTTCCCTTCCATGAGCAGCCACATGGCATGCTGCCTTTCATTGGAACTGGCAGATGAAGCGGTGGGAAGGAGCAAGCTTTGTTTCACACAAGGAGGGCTGAGCACGTGCCTGTGGCTCCTCAGTCCCTGGCAATTCTTCAGTGGCCTGTTCTGAGAAAAGACTGGATTTGTCCAAAGACTGTAAGCCTCTACGCTGGGAGTATTTGTTTAAAAAGGTAGTTCCCCTCCTTGTGCTAACACTTCTGGGTGTTTTCAAAAAGTAAATAATCTTTCAAGGTCAGTACAAGAAGTTTCAACACCAGTAACAGAAAAAAAAATAAAAAAAATTAGGTATCAACTTCCTTCTAATCCCCCTCTCCAGCACACCAGAAGACAGTGAGCAAACACAGGTCAAAAATGACTACAGAACATGTCCATCAGCGTTCAATAGTAGAATTTGCTGATAATAAATTCATTTCACAGTAGGACTGCAAGATACACACCTGCTGGTTTTTTTTCAGGGAGTGAAATTCTGCCATCTGACACCGAATCGACGAGGTCCTGAAACTCAGCAGGAACTTCAGCTTGCTTCCAGCGCTCATTGTCCAAAAGCAGGCTAGTTATGAACACAAAAGAGAGGAGGCTGAGAAAGAAATGCCTTGTGTTGATGCTTCCCCTGCCTGTAATGCTGTGGAATCAAAACTACAATGATTTCTAAAAGGCCACTGGCCCAAAATGTTATGTTAGTCATCTTCATCAGAAGGAGGTGCCCCAACAACAGGCAGCAGCAAAACAGAACAACACTGTGTTGGTTTAGAGATCTCTCAATCTGTTCATTCTGTCTGTCACAGGGACCAAAAATCTACACTAGCTAATAAAGGTCTTTATGTGATCACTGCCAATGAAGCAGTGTGTAAATACTCGAATTTTAACAGCTTTTGATGTATGAGAGCTAATAGACTTGGTGTATGCTACTGGGAAGGCTGTTCCCCAAGTGGTTTGGGTTTGGTTTTCTTTCTTTTTTTTTAGAAAACAATTGAAAGTAAATTATTCTTAAACTTATGAGACAGAGCGATGCTCCCCTTCAATGTTAGTCTTGTGTCCTTTCTGTAGCCATTACTGTCCTTATTTAGGTAACAATCCAGTTTGAAGAAATTAAGCTATGAAAACAGTAAAAGTCTAATCCACTTGGAAATAACTGGGTTTTAAGGCAGTTTTTGCACCCTCTCCTCTTAACAGGCTTACAGTGTTCTTAGCAACACAAGATTGCGTTTGGCTGGCATACGATTGATAAAATCATTCACGGAAGAACACAAGGATCTTCTACCCAGAAATACCTTAGTTTTGTCTTTCTCTCCTCATGAAATCTATTCACAAATCTGTTGGCTTGGCTCTGAAGTGCTCCTCGCAAGGACATACTCTTCCTGCCACAGATCTGCTCCGTATCCAAGATAAAGCCTTCCATCAAGCGAGAAAGAGTCACAAACTCATTGGAATTCAGCTTCTCTAGGAAGCCATCCTATATGCAAAGGAAAGCATTGTAAGGAGACATAACACCACAAAAAAATCAGAGATGTGAAGAAATAACTAGTCAGCATGTCTGAGGGTTACTAGTATTTTAAGAGGCACATGAGGCACATGGGACAGACACAGATGACAGTATGAGCAGCTATCTTGTCATAGATACGCATTCTCTGCATGAAGCATCTAAGACAGCAACTCAGAACATCAAAAAGAAAATTAAAAAGATAGCAGAAACTGACATTGCCTTACAATGACATGATAGGTCAACACTGGTGTGCTCTGAGCATGAACACTCAGTGCCTGTGGCAGCAGGAACAGTTACTGTACTCCCATTGTGAATGCCAATTCAGAACCCTCATTAAACCAGTAACCTGGGAGCAAACTCCCATTAAGCATGAGACACTGCCAGCAGTCTGAGCCACACTCCTTACCTTTGCTCTTGCCATGAGGAACTTGACTGAACGATCGTGGCAGATATCAGAGGCATTATGAAGTAACTCCTGAATATTGTTTGCCAGCCTGACCAGTTCCAGGTCAGTCAGCTTCATGTCGTCACCGATCCTACAAACAACAGAACCAGTTGGTTGAGCATCAGCTCACAGAAAAAACAGTATTTCTGCACACAGGTTGAAGGAGGAAAGAGCCTTGCAGCAACTGCCAAATGCAGCCAGTCAGTTAAGCACTAAAATTACTTTGTAGAGATGGGATCTTCTAAGTTACTGTCAATGTCATGTCAGTCCCTGTAGAAAGGAAATACATAACTGCACATCCTTTTGGGTTTTTTTTTTGGTTTTTTTTTACCCACATTTTAATTGCTATTACTGGTCTAAGAGAAGATACAGTAATTACTAATACAATAAATACAATTAACATTTACTGAGCTTCTGTAAAACTCAAGCATCACAAAGCGTATGACAGATAAAACACAGCATTTTTCTTCTGCTGAAAGTGTAAGGCCTAAAACAGATACTCGGCACTCCCCCCAACCTTAGTCTAACCTAGGCTGCCATTCTATGAGCTCTTCAGACTCCAGGCTCCTCAGCTGGTGCTTTTTAAAAAACCTTGCATGACTTGTCTACTGTTTTGAGGTCAGCACGTAGCACAGCTCTGCTGTTCATGGCTCATGTCATTAGTTAACATCAGTCTTCCGGTCCAGCTCAAGGGACTGACAGCATGAAAGGAGAGAGAAAACTCAGGATGCTACAGAGCAGCAACTGGGCTAACATTGTTCTGTGTATTTATATTAGCCTGTTCCAAACACAGAGTGAAGGTGCAGTGAAAACCAGAAGAGGGATGAAGCAACTTCATTTTAGAATGAAGTTATGCAAGCAGTCTCAGAAACAACTTTGCTCCTCAAGAGCTACAGCTGGGTGGTATATTTTTAGCACATTTGGCAAAGTCCTCCAGACGAGTTTGGATCCAACCCCCTTCTCTTTCCCTGTAGCCCTGGACTCCCCTTCACATTTCAATTTCTCTTTCACTATAAGGGATGCATAAAAGGATGCCAATAGGTTACAACTCTGGAGTCTGCAGCACGCCAGGGCAGCACTGCCTATGTAACCATTGCACTGAGATGGATTTATTTGTTTATGCAAATCAAATGGTTAACGACAAACAGGAGATTTTTCTCTAGAATTTATCAAGGTGCATTCCACGTAAACAGCTTTAAAAAACAAACAAACAAAAAACCAGAAAAAATAGCCACAGGGAACACAGACAGGAAACAGAGATGATCCTGCCTGCTAAAGCCATGACAATCTGTCTTTCATGCAGGCTGGACTCGCATCTCTCCTGCTCTCTACACAAGTGGCATCCCCAGAAGAACCTCTGGAGAAGGGGCTCTTTTCTGTAACAGGCGACATAAATCAGTCCCTGTACCACTATACACAGAGGTGAAAACCATGCAAGTAAACAGAGCAAAGGTGTGCTGGGAGCAGTGCATTCTGATGGCAGCCTCTAGGGGTGATGGTGGAGGTTCACTACACTCCACTTCCCTAAAAAGCGCTTTCCTCCAAAGCCATTTCCGTCCTGTATCATTAGACACAACCACCTGCCCCTCACACCTCATACCCGCCATGCTGCCAAGTGAAGACGGGCAGTGCATTCACTTACATCATCTCTACTCCTCCTGGAGTAACAGAAGACAATGTTTGCTCCTTGCTGGATGAGGAATCGGTCGTGCACTCGGGTTCAGAGACCGAGTCGCTGCTGCAGGGCTCGCTGTTTGGGGAGGTGTTCCTTTGAGAGGTAGTGTCAGCTGCTCCGGGCGGGAGTTCCCCTTCTCCGAAGGCGTCGCTAATGAACATGCCCTCGTGAGTCAGATAAGCCACTTCGGTGTCCACCGAGCTCTCCTTAGCAGAGTTCTTTTGTAAGGTGTCCTCCAGGTCTCTGTTTTTTTGGTTCTTGTCTAGAACCAAGAAAACCACGCTGCGGATAGTATTTAACGTTGCCTAGAATGAGATACAACTTTTATTAAAAAAAAAACCCAAACCAAACCAAAACCTTGTGCCACAAGCTCAGGCTAGAAAGAGTTTTTCTTTCACCCACAAAATTAAACTAAATCCTGGCTTTATTTTCCGTTATGTAATTAGTATTTGGAGGCAGACCCATTTGCCTGGCAATCAATATCAGATATTTCTGAGAATGAGGTTTCTTTCACCAATCTAACACATACAAAAGTTCTGCCCTAATCCCTAGCAGCCTAAAATAGATGTAATTATCTCTTTGCCACTGCTCTCTTTGCTAGCACTAATCATTTTTGCCCTGGATGCCAATATTCACATCTCCTTCCTTCAATCAAGTTTGAGCTCTATAAGCAAAACCAACATCTTGATCCTTCAAATGAAAAGTTAACTTCATTTCCTTTCATGACTGAACTATGCAAAGCTCTTTGTAAATGAATGTCTTACCTTGATTCTCTTGAGGAAGATTGTGAATTTAGAAAAAATAGTCTTCAGTAAATCAAACCACTGAGGAAAATTCATCATCCTCATCTGGTCTGCAAGCCTAAAAAAAGAGCAGTATTCAGGAAACAGCAACTGTTTGCTAGCCATGATGCACATAAAGAAAAAAACCACATGCTTTAAAAGGAATACTAAATGTAGGGAAAACTATGCAGACTTTTATCTGGCAGAACAACAGACATTACCTGAACAACAGTCACGATCAGCACAATGTAAGTGGAATGGGGAAGGAGGGATATAAAATCAGATAACACTATTAAAAAAGGAAAGCTTCACATTTACCATTTAGTTTTTTTCCTGGGCATAATGTTCTTTTCCATGGGATAAATGTGTGTTACCAACAAGGGAGAGGGGTTAATAACACTTTCACAAATTACATGGGAGAAAAAAAATTACAAAAAAATTACATGAAAATATTTTGCAAGTGTTACAAAAGCCACGCTGTTAAGCCCATTTTGTGGCATTGCAATGAGACTACTTCTGCTATTAAAGTACAAGTCAGCTGTTTGTGGCAAAGGGCAGAAAAGTCGTTGATAGAACAAAAGTTAAACCCCACGATACACAGTCAGGACCCAACAGCAGAGTAGTAAACACTGGAGAATGGTGACCGAATATCCAGCATTTAAAAATGACTCCATGCCCTGTCTTTTCCCAATCTGGATATGAATCCCATGCAGATTCTGCCCCTCACTTTGCTTTATCAGCTAGACTATTTTTATTATCTTGGGGTAACATTTTGCTGAGTCAAGCGAATCATAAAGCCATAGAAAAAACCAGAAGCTGGCAGGGGCCTCTGGAGCCCGGGGCCTCTGGAGCTACCGTGGCCAAGCCCTGCTCAAGCCAGGTCCAACTAGAATGGGCTGCTCTAGGCCTTGCCCAGCTGAAGCTTGACCATGTCCCAGAACAGAGATTCCACAGCTTCTCTGGTCCCCTGTTCCAGTGTTTGACCATCCTTAAAGGGAACAGGTTTTTCCTAAGATTTAACTGGACTTTCTCATCTTTCATATTGCACCCACTGCCCCTTGACCTTTCCCTGCACATGTCTGAGAGGAGCTTGGCTCCAACTCCATCTTTGCTGTGGCATTTGCCTTTGCTGGGCTTCATGAGGTTCCTGAGGAATCACTTCTAGGGATGAAGTTGTCTGGTTTCCCTTCTGGATAGCTCCTGTTCTCAGTCATGCAAAAGGAACTGGAATTACTGATACGCCTTAATATAAAATCCCAGATTAGGACAATAAGGAATGTTTTAAAGTCGATATATATTATATATGTATATATGCTTCATTCAGTGAGAGTCACAGAATTTTAGTACTTATTTTAAAGGTAAGTTTAAAGTAACATTAGAATCTGAATGAGAAGGGGAACAGAGTATCCTCACAGAGGCTTAAGATGAAGGAGAAGGATAAACCTTTATTACAGGGAAATTTAAGCAAAAATATGAACAGCAAATTTATCTATGGTAAAAAGCATCCTATCCCCACACACCACCAAAAAAANCAACCACTTCTGTATCTATTTCTTCTATCTGCGATACCGTATTAACCACACACTGTCAAATTTTAAGGGGGGAAAAAAAACAAAACAAAAAAAACTTAGCTTTTTTCTAACCACTGATGAGCGTCGTAACATACATAATAATCCTCAAGTTAAACAAGGAGAAATAAAATAATAATAGAAAGACATATTTGTATCACTTTAACAACTTGTTTCTCTACAAACAAACAAAAAAACACCCCAAAAGAAACCCCCCAAAAACAACTGGTACCCACAAAACTGGCCAGTTTCTTCATATCTCCACAACAATGAATTATCATTCCAAACACATCCATTGTTTTACAGCCATTTCACGGATCTGTATTCACATGACTTGTTAAGCCCAAGGTACAAATCAACTCCATTCAGACTGAAAAAGGGGTTTTCTCCCCAATGCCAGTCAATAAACTAAACAATGAATCAGTAGCGTGCGAACTCATCTTGCCTTTAAGTAAATATGTCCCATCCCAGTGGTGACTGAGGGCTGCCATCTCAAGATACATGAATTTTACCTGCATTCTGAATAACAGTGGTCAGTACAGAAGTACATGCCCTGTCCTTGAACTGCGTGCTCAGTGCTTACAAACCTCTGCCCTTTCACCTGCCTTGCAATAAACAGCTACTGAAAAGCACTGACCAAAACCAGCCCTGCAATGCATTTGAAGAGGAAGCGCATTTGAGGTGTGGGAAGGAAACAGTTTCCTTTATTAAGGAAATAATATTAATTATTATTAATTATAATATTATTAATTATTAAAAATAATATTATTATTAACAGGCCACAACACGAAAGTGTTGCACAAACCACACAGAAATACTCCAATCCTGCCCATTTTCCTTATTCAACAGAAATTTACACTGGAAGTTGATTAAACTTTGCCTATTATTAACCAGAGGTGACACCTGAAAAATTCAACATAAAGACAAATATTGCCACCAGAACGGGGCTGAAATGTGAATGGGATTGGGAGAGCCAATTCTGGCTAAAAACCTTTAATTAACAATATTAAAATAGTAAATCCACACTTTTTAAAACCAGGCTCCCAACCCAATTCACAACACAGCTGTGAACAGCAGACTATACTGAGGACAAGAGATGGCAACCCGAGCACTCAGCCTTTGAGATACAAGAGGGAGTTCATAGCACATCAGAATGTAACTCTTGAAATAATAATGTATTTTTAGCAAAAAAACCCCCACTTATTACACAATATGCTCACATATGTGTGCAAACAAACAAGATGAATAAAATTAACAGTACCAAACACATGTTCAAAATTCAGTCTATGTTTTTGTTTGCAAACTAAACCCATCTTGTCACTATCCAAACTAGCCCATGCAGTTTCCCACAAAGAAGTAATCTGAACTTTTTTCAGTGGTTGGTTTTGGCTGGTTTTATCTACAAAGACTTTTGGCTTGAATGATAAAACTCCTAAATGGCAAACCACCACACCAATGATTTTTTTTTTTAAAGGTAAGCACTTTTACCTTCTTCATTACTTCACTTTGCTCTCTCAGAAAAAAGGCAAGGATGTTTTCCAGCTTTTTAATCATGTGCCTATGCTAGGTCTGTGTTAACACTAAGGCAAAGAACGTTTTCTGTAGCATTTGCTGGGAATTTGATTCCTTCAACTGGCAAGTTCTTTGATTCTCTTTCATGTGTTTACACCAAGAACTTGGGCGTTTTCCGAGGGTTGGGGGCAGGTTTTTTGGTGTGGTTTTGGGGTGTTTTGTTTTGTTGTGGGTTTTTTTATGAAACATAGTCTTGTTACACAACTATACTATTCAAGAGAGCCAAGTGCTAAGAGAAAGGAAAGTTTGGAACAATTGTAATTATACAGAGAAAACTAGAGTCTGTTATGCTTATGCTACCTACAGCTCCAAAAGGTCTTTTCTGCAGCCCTGAGTGTCTGCAAGCTTGGCTGCTCTAAATGAGAGACCATCAACCACCAAAATGCTTCAGAGCTGTCCTTAATTACTCAAAAAATAATTTGTAAGGGGTTGGGGCAAGCTTGTCGGATACATTAGAAGTGTTTGGCTTACCTGTTTAATTATGTTCTTTGCAGTATTAATCATTTCATCTCCATATATTTCATAAAAATTTAGCTTCCTTTGTTTTAAAAGTCCAAACACTAGAGATACGAGTCTCTCCTACCAAGAAAAGAGAAAATTAAAAAACCCCAAACAAACACATGAATAATATCAAGGTGGAGATAATAAACAATTTTAAGAAACTGCACAGCAGTAAGAAACACACAGTGAATAGCATTTATATCAGCCCAGTGCCTCTAGACTAATTCCTTGCTTTACCTATACAAAGTTCCCTGTGGCAATATCAGCTGAGTCCCTTTCTTCCACCCTCTTTCCTGCCTGTTCCTTAGTTGGGCTCATTCACTAGGGCTTAAAAATATGGATATTTCTAATGATGAGTGAGTTTCCTTACCCTGAGCAAGACTGACACTAAATACAGCCCAAGGGAGAGGCTGGCACATTGCAGCACAGAGGGGGAAGAAACTATAGGAAAAAGAGGGAGTACTTCAGTGCTACTGGCAATCACTACATTTCATGGAATGACTGAACAGTTCGTAGGTCTAGCAATTATTGAAGAACAGTACAGGCAAAATGCAGAAAAATCTTTTCCAGGCTAGAAAGCAATCACAACAGCTTAATCTTCATATGTTTATGATCTTCAGAGGAATGAGAAAAAATTATATATACACACTGAATGAAGCATGTATTCAGGGCAACCATATGTTTGATATAAATACCCATAGAAGCACAGGGAGACAGAATGAGAACAACATGCATATATCAGCTTTCATTGCAAAACTGAAATTCTACAGCCACGTCGATGAGAGTCCATGTTCTTTTCCACTTACATGCTGAAGTTCATGAAGTGAACTCAGTACACATTTAATCAGAGAAAAGTGAACTGATTATTTTGAAAAAAATAAAGTGAGGCTGGATTGCAGTTCTGAGTTTAATTAGAATTATTTAATTTTACCAAGAGCAAAAATAAAGGGGCGGGTGGAGGTTTAGATGAGAAGAGAAATAGTCTGAAATTATAGTGTTACTACTAGGGTAGTGAGTGAATTAGTTGGTGCTAATTAAGTATGTTAAGGATGCAAACATATTCATCAGACAGTTTATTTCAATAACAGACATACCTCTTCTAGAATTTGGCAATCATCTTCTAGGGGTCTATTTAAATCATTGCGAGCATAAGTTGAAAACTCTGCAATCATCATTTTATCTATCAGCTTTTCCAGTTCACAAAGCTGTGAGCCAAGATGCCTAAGAAAAACAGCCATTGAGATATGAGCTAAAAAAATCAACCTGAAAATGAATCATTAGTTCACAGTTGAAGAAAATAACCACCCAGCAGGTAATTTCCATGCAATCAACGCTGGCTTAATGGGAGGCTCCAATCTTTCATTCCTCAGAGCAACTGAAACCATGCATTTTTCAGAGCCACTGTCACCTTGCATCAAAACATATGGACTTGAATATTGATGGAGGATAAAATTTGGAAGTAGGGCTTTTTTTGGAAGGTGTGAAGTACCTCTCTGCCCAGTGTAGTGACCCAGAACTAAGAATACTCAGTGCTTGTCAGTATAAGAGTGTTGAAAAGAAGGAATACCTCTTTTGCATGTTGAGTTCCTCAACTCACCAGTCCACAAGTTCTTCCAGCTGAGACATCAGAGTTTTTTATGTGGTCACACATTAAATTCACAAGACTGAGATGCAGTAATAGCATTACATGACAGGATGGCTTTCAGAGAATACAGACAAGTTTTAAAATTTGCCACCCCAAATGAAAGATGTTTTTCCATGTATTGGAGATTTTAAAACATATTTTGCAGACTGTATCATACAGAACCATAGGGGAATTTCTCACATCAGAATTATCAACCAGTCTTTAAAAGTTGTGCAGCTAGAGAAACTTCTAGGAGAGTAAAACTAAAAGTGGGAACTTCAGAGATGTCGAAACCTCCAGGCTTTTCAACTTCCACTGTCAGATGGGAACAAATATCTGTAAAAATCAGACCGCTTTTTCTTTAACAAAAACAAGCAAACAAAGACACTTTGCCAGCAACAATTAAGAGGAGCTATGACATTTTAGATAACCCTGGATACAAAATGGGGAGGAAGAACAGGGATTTAATTCAGTGCTGGTGTAGCTGGACTATTAGTTCATGTAGCTCTCTGGTAGCTCCTCCCTGCGGCAAGCACTGAGCTGAATCTTGCTGGATCTGGAGCTGAGCAGATTAATTCAATTTTGTTTTAATTTCAAGATGACCAGGAGTGTGCCTGCTTTTGAAATGGTTGTTAAATAATTCATCAGAATGGACAAAGCAGTCACATTTCAAATACCTCAAAAATTTCAAATATTTAAGGAAAAATAGCCTCTAAAAAAACCAAACCAGTTGCACCATGGACATTTCAGACGAAACACAACAGAAAAGAACTCCCCAAAGATAATTATTTGCTATGTAATAACTGGAGTTGCAAAACTTCCTGCAGGACCAACACCCACAACACAAAGGTTCTTCAGTACATTATTTCTGTAACTGTGCTTAACTGCACTGAAACACAGCTCAGCCCTCTCCAACCCCGGGTATGCAAATACCCAACCAGAGTTCCCAGCACTTGCTCTCGCCACTTTGCCCAAGATGTTCTAGTCCCTAAGAGCAACAAAAACACCACTAACCTGAAACATGCAGGAACAAATAAAACCTTAATTTGCACTCTAGCAAATTCTCACTTACACCTGGCAATTTCTCTCTTAACAGTTCCCACTCACACACTGGATCCCTTCAATGAATACTGAATATGACAACTCTATGATGTAAAATGGTGAGTGCAGGGTAAAATTTCTTTTTAAAGAAGTACAAGAACTACTTTTCCATGTACCTGTGGTTTACTGTGTAAAATCTATAGAAGTGTGGTTTGCCAGCATACCTGTGCAAACAAAATAAAACCATTTTAACTCCATCACCCCAAGGACTGTGAAAACAAAAAGTGTCAGGACAGATTTGAAATTTAGTTACACATTAGTTCGGTGTGTTGGGTTTTTTGGTTAGTTTGTTTTTGTTTTTGTAAAATTCAAGAGATGAACTTGAAAAGGTTAGCATTCTAAAACTTTAACTGTATCCTAGAGTAGTAGCAAGCAGTTACAACTGACACATGTATCATTAAGGCTATTAACCTAGATTAAAGACATCAATTTATTACTCCACAGAACCATTAAGGTTCTTTCATTTTTTTCTACAACTAGAAACAAACCACATTTTTCTCTGCACATAGTATGACAAGAGCAAAATTATTGTCTATGGATGATCTGAGTAGTTTTTTTACTGCTTTATATTAAGTGATTCTGACAACTCAATTTAAAGTTGTCTGTTTAAAAGCAAATTCTACAAGCTACCATAACAACACTAAAGCAATAAGTTGTTTGGTTTTGGTTTTTTGAAACTCAAGTACAAGTTATTTAGGAAAAAAGATGGTAATTATTTAAAAAAAATGAGATACTGATTTAGAAGTTCATCTCTTATTAAAATAAACAGGTATTTAACTCACTTGACAACTGCAGCATTCTTGTTCAGAGCAGAGCAAGAAAATCCCTTTGGTATTTCTTGGGAAAAGCTGAAGTATGTGTGCTTGCCATCAACTGAGATTTTTTTACACTTTTACTTACTTTTAGAAACGCAACATTCTACTGAGAAGACTTATTCAAGACCTCCATCTTTCCACGGCACATTATTTCTCCACACAAGCTATATACACAGGCCACTGTGAGGTGTGGGAACTGGGCTGGGTTTCACAACTGCACTTGCATGTCTGGTGGGGCAATTGACTTAAGTTGCCCTTAACTCACCTTTCTGAGCCTTCACTATCCAAAGCAGAGAGGACACTTCCCACTCACATCACTATTTGCAACTCTACCAAAAAAACCCTCACGAACAACTAAGCTTTATTCATAGAAATTATTCTTTACAGATAAGATGAACATCTACCTGCAAATACGTTCCACATCTGAGGGTAATTTTAAAATAACAGCACATTCTTGGGACACCATGGCTATCAACCACAATGACAACAGAACTGCACTCTCTGCTGACACAGCACACAGGTTACTCGGCGGCAGAGCACAACTAGTTCTGACTGATGTTGTCACAAGGCTGTAGAAGTCCACTGACTATCATCAAGGTCAGTACAAATGTGACTCAGCCACGGTCTCTGCGCCATAACCAAGTGGTTGAGCAAAGGAACAGTAAAGATGAAACTGTGCTGAGGTGTCTGAAGAGGGACAATCTACACTTTTCAGACTGTTTCTAGGTTTTTCAGAAAAGCACTAACAGCTTCCAGCAACCTTCGCCCCAACAGTCTAGTAGCTCTATTTAATTTTTTTTATACTTTTTGATACTTTTTCTGAGATCTTTTCTACATGAAATTTGAGTATTTTTCCACACCAGCTGGAAGGGGTGTTAGAAGAGGATCTCGACAGAACAGATGGACAAGAGCAGTAAGCATATAAATTTCTGAACATTCCTGTTACAGTTATTGAGCAACAACCATGCTTTTATTATGCAAGCTGTGGACCACCAGGCTGCAGGAACCACATAACCTCGAAACAAACCACCCCCTCACCCAGCATCAACTTAGAAAACTAAGCATACAGCTCCTCAGCTGGATGATGGAAGCCTTGAGCTGATTTAACCACACACGACGTCTGCCAGCGTTGCCACCACCACGCTGGGAGCTTTGCATACAACACCTTTAAAAAACCGTCCATGGTGGTTGTGACAGCTTATTTTACATCAGCCTAAGGAATTCTACTGTATTAATACTTTGCATGAGAGAGGACCTTGCCCAGCGCAGCAACATTTCCCAGAGGAGCTCTAAGTATCCACTATTAACAGAATCCATCACATTTCCATTACTGTAGCAAACATGGGTAAAAAAATCCTGCAGCAACAGCAGCCTGGGCAGCACCGCCCCACTGTTCCTTCCCTTTGCAACTTCAGCAGCTCACAGAACTAGAGAGAAAGCGCTCCTGTCCACAAGAGAGGACAAATCTCATGGCTGAACACATCCCATCTGACCAGATGTCAACCTCAGCCCACATTTTGAGCCATGACTTGACAGTTTTGCACTGGCTTTTGCTTGCAAAGCTCCTTCCAGCACAAGCCCAGGCTGGGGCTGACCTATTTGACACCCCGTCCATGCATATTCCCATAACACTACAAGCCCAGGTCAGTCACTAAAGACACAGGCCCAGAATGGATCTGTGTATCAAGGATTCCATCTCTGGGGTGCTGCATCCATGAGGATTGCAGGACTCCCACGTGGAAAACACCTCTCAGCTGTGGGTTACACGCTACGCAAGATGAGAGCCCAGCCAGAGCTCGGCTCTCATCTCTGCACCCCTAAAACATCTGTAAATAAGAATGCAGTACAAAGCAGCTAGATGTTACAAGTTCATCCCACTCAAAAAAAAAAAAAAAAAAAAAAAAAAAAAATCATTAGGCATTAATCACACTGCTTATGCCACATGTACATTTTGCACTTTTTGTACTATGTTCTCTAAGAATGAATGAACGAAAGCAGAACAAACCCCTTCAACCAACATAATGTGCTCAACACATTCCAGCTCTACTTGCGTTTATTTATTTCCTAGATGGTTACCTACCGGAAACTGTGAATACCTTGGAGCTCTTGCTGTAACACCTCCTGTGTTGTTGCTATTAAGTCCAAAGCTCCAACAAACTCTGAAGTGGACAGCAGCAACTGTACTGTGGGCTGTGTTTGGTGTACAGTAGCCATTAACTTCAATTTATTGTACACTTTTATACAGTTATTTCTGGTGAGTGACAGTCTGAGAACTCGAAGCGATCCTTCACACATTACTTTATCAATTTTAGAGATTTTCTCTCTAAGCAATTTTACAGCCTGTGAGGTTTTCCTGAGGTAGTCCTGCAACTCATGCTGAGAGGTCATTGCATGAAAAAATGCTTCTGAGCGCAGAGAAATCTGATGAGCAATATTGACTTCCACAATGTCCAGATAATGGCTCAGCTAGAAAGAAGAAGGAAGAGGAAAAATGAACACTATTGTTATGACTTGGAAGCTTTATCACACTCTTAGGGTGTTTGTCTTACTGTACCACAAAGAAGTTTTGCTAATGAAAATTAAATCCTGTTGTCATATTAGCAAGCAAATTACTACCCACTGTGGTTTAATAATTTCTTTTCAAATGAACATACAATCATTTTGGGAAGGCTGATTTGATGCCTCCTGCTTGAAAATAAATTAGAAGAGCAAATAATTCTAAAATACCCAAATTTTTCTACCACATGGTTGCACAGCAGCATATTAGAATATGGACAGTAACCAGGAGACTGCTTGCAAGCAACAGTATACACATGCAAATACTCTGTGTATAATTTGTGTCACTGAGGCCACTTATGTGCAGCTGATACTTGATGACATACCACTGGAATGGCTCTGCTTATTTAAAAAGCTGGAGTACCTTCTTTGCAGAAAAATCTCCAGGATACCTCTGGCTGAAGTTGTTTTTTGCCAATCAGCTGGAGTTACTACTAAATGCATTTCCTGTGGGATTCCCAGGGACAGACTATACCTTACATGTTCAGAACCTGAAATTCAAATTCTCTGTGTTGAACAGTTACCAGACCACTGGGTTGGCCTGATTATTTGACCTGTAAAACTTCTGTGTTCTGAGTTATGCTGAATATGCAAACTCAAAGAACTGAGGCATTAAGATGCTCATTTGAATGCTAAAACTCAGATGACCCGGTTTCTAAGAGATGCCAAGTATTCAAACCTCACGCTGAATTTCAAAAGGCCTATCCAGAGATGGAAAGGAGATCAGCTGAACAACATTTCCTTCTTAACAGTTATTTTCACCTATTTTCTATGGATACACTAGGGATTTATACAATATTCAAATCCATCTTTTATTGTTCATATGGGTAATCAAAAGCATCCTCCACCAACCAGCTGTGACACACATAGCCACAGGAAAAGCTGAGACAGACTGTGACACAGGGATCAGAGAAAGGGCTATTACAAACATTTATTTATGCAATTGTACCAGCCAGATGCCCCAGGTCCCTTCACTATGCTAAATGAGGTAGAACAAACAGAACAAAATGATAGTACCTGCCTCAGAGAGCTTACAGTCCCAATGTAGGGCAACACATGGAAGGAGGCAAGGAAGAGAAAAATATTATGGGGAAATTGTTCAAGCAGATCAGCAGCTGTCCAAAAGCACTAATAGCTTAAGTAGGTGTGCTTAAATCCTGTTGAAAAACGGTGCCTGGAGCTAAGGACAATTATGGCAGCAGGGATGCATATTTACATGTGTTAAGTGTAAACCTCATGCAGTTCAGAGTCTTTAAAAAGTTAACCAAAAAATTTGGGCTCACTTCAGTAACCTGAAGCAGTCTAATACTTTGTTTGGTAGGCATGTGGCTTTGGAGGCAACAGAACAGTTTTGTGCTATTCAGATATTTGTATCACTTCTCAAAGCAGTGTGGCTCAAGCCTATTCAAAGCCTTACTTTCATTTGTCTGCATCAGAGAGGGCTCTGGGTCTCCTTCACTCAAAGCCCTTCTTGAATTTCCATCCTGCTGCTGCCAGGAACACTTTGGAAGTTTAAAACACATGCCAGACACTGCTTTTTCATCTTTGGACAGCAACTGCCTCAAGAAACTCTAAAGTATTCCTCCAGCTTTAGGTGTGGAGGACGACCTGATGAATGATCGGGTTGGCCTCCAGCAGAGCCTGGCTCTTCCTCCTGACCTGGCAGGAGAGCAGGAAGACTAGCCCCTGGAAATTTGGAAACACTTTCCAGAGGACCACATTTTATTTTTAATATACCTCACTAGCTTCTTTTTTTTCCCCCTAGCTTGTAAAAGCTTAGGTAGATTTAGCAAAAGGGAAAAATAAAGTTAGAAAACAGACTCTAAAATTACAGAGATTTTCTAAAAGCATTTTATGGGTATTTGTACCATAAAGATGATTCATTATGAGATTTTCTACAGTATGACTACATAACTAACAAAAAAATAAAAAAAGGACAAAGTAAAGACTTCTGTTTCCAATATGAAAGAAACAGCTCTGCTTTCATGCTCTCCTCTGTGAAATGCAAAAATGGATCAGTGCAGATGCCATGACAACAAAAGTAAGAGGAATCTCCTAAGATACAAACCCCATAGGACTTAGTATTGCTTTTAGCATAGAAACCACAGTGGCTTGAATCTGGAATTTTCCTGAGATGTGAGAAAGTAATAGTCTTACACAGTGTACAACCTCTCGCTTTCCTTTAACATGGAACTGCTCTTTCTCCCTAAGAAACTGCTCCACGTCTCTGAAGTTCTCAACATATACCTGCTTCACTAATTCTTAGCCATCATGAAGAGCCATCTATTACATCATACACAGATTCTTTTTTCCAGATTTGACAGATTTATTTAGCTGGGGAAAAATTTCTCTTTCAGTAAGATGCTTCTTTATTAACAATCTGCAGTCTGATGTAAAATGAGAGATAACAGCAGCAATGGAGTTTCTTTGTAGTAACTAACAGCTGCAATGGATAACAATATCTTGTATCAAAGTTGTACCTTTTCTTGAAGTAACTTGGAGGAAGCTGCGTCACGATTTCCTTTCCCACCAGCAGTACTAAAATGAGACCATGGTAAAACGGTATTAAATGTTAAGGAATCTTCCAAGGCAAAATCTGGTTTCATAAAAATCTGAAATAGAAAAACAAAAGAAATAAATGTGCCTCACTCACCCTTACATTTTTTACCCCAGTTAAACACACCTCCTTTCTCATTAAGCTAACAGAGACCTTATTTGTTGATTTCAAAATCCAGATTTTCAATTATCCAGACAAATTCATTCCAGACCTTACAACCAAGTTACTTTACACTTTAAAAGCTTGCATGATCTGACAAAATCTTATTTTCCTAGAAGTGGAAGGCACAGCTCCAAAATTACATGGGTATTCAAGCACCAAAGATGATCTAAACATCCCGAGTGTGCAAATGTAGGTGGCACTAAGGTGCAGGTGGGATCCCCTAGAGAAAGCCAGCAAAGCTCCTTCACTAACAAGGGCATCCTGCTGCTGATCTGCTCGCTTCTGGGGCCACAGCTTCCACCAGACTGAGCCAGATGACAGGGTACAGCAAGTGTTGCCAGGACGGAGCAGAGCTTCAAGCAGGATGCAGCAAATGTGCTCAGGAAGAGTCAGCAACACGTAACATTAACTACACGTTGTGGGGAACTACTGACCTAAAATTCTCTCTGATAACATTACTGACACTTGACAAAACTGGTACAAACCTTGAGCTTCCAGGCAGACAGTAAAACTCAATTCCCTGTATTTATGAAGTGTAATTTTAAAAGGCTCAACATAGACTACAGCATCACACCACATTCAAGCACTCTTGTTTCCTGGACTTAAAGCATTGTGGTGACAGATATTCAAATCACAGCCCACACAACTGGCACAGAGATGCTGACCCACAATAACACTATGACTAATGCACCTAGAAAAATTTATTCAGACTAAAATGGAATCAGGAGTTGTGTCTTTTGCCAACCCGACACAAAAAAACCCACATCATATACAACGCATGCATTATATGCAAGACCTTTGATCAAGGGTTCAAGGAGTTAAACCTAATGTACTTGTATCAAGTTCTTCAGTTTCCCTTTCCTCCTAGAGTGGCTAACTTTGCTCAGCAAAAGCATAGAGGTTTTGACTTCATTTATTTAAAGATGAAAAAAGTAATGGTACTTTTATTTCTCTTTAAGTGAAAAATCAAGACCATGGGAAACAATAAGAAAAAAAAAAACCAAATAATTCTTAGCCTTTCTAAATTTGAGCACTGCAGATCCTCTTGAGAATCAATCCAAGTTATCAGGAAGGACAAAATTTCTACAGACTACATACATATTCAACACTTCATGCAAGAAAACCTTACAAAAGCTTAGAGCACACAGAAGCCATACCTTAGGTACTTGTTCCAAATCTGTCCTGGATTTATCTAAAATTAAACCAAAAACAAGTAGTCATTCATGAGCAAACAATGGAAAACAATTCCCTTGAACAAGAGAATCCTATGAGGATGTTTTCAAGACAATGATGTCATGTTCCTCACAGAGGGGCAGCAGGGTTACAAATTGAAATGAAACATTCTGACTGAACACCAGAAGAATTTTTTCCACCATGAGGACAATCAAGCATCGGAGCAGATTGCCCAGAAGAGCTGGATACTTTCCATCCTTGAAGATTTTCTTAGTAAAGCTTTGAATGGCTTGGCCTGACCTCACAGCTGAACTGGCTTTGAGATGGCAGTTGCAGTAAAGGCCTTCTGAAGTCCCTTCCAACCCAAAATACTCTGATTCTCTGAAAAGCTCTGTTGTCCTTTGTAGTTCAGAGTACTCAAAGGTGCTTGCACTGGGCTGATTTGACAGTGACTATGTTAGTCGTACAAAGCAATCCACTTTGCGCTTCACATTCATTAATGCATGGGCAAGGGCCAATAAAAGGTCCTTTAACATCACCCCAGTTTTAATGCTCCAGACTGAGGCTGCCCACATAATCACTTTTGCACAGCACTTGGAGACTGCATGCACAAAGACTGGCAAGAAGTATGAACAAGGACTCAGGACAGAGGCCCAAGCACACTGAGCAGGCAGCACAGCAGCTGTACTACCCACAGGCTAAGATGACCTGGTAACTGCAGAGGGTGAAGGAGCTGCATCATTACACATCAGAAGAACTTGAAGAAAAGGCAAATTCAGACACCTGAAGTTCAGCCAAAATCACCTTTTTCTCCCTTACTCATTAACTTAGTGTACATTAACTTAGAGGGGCACACTGGAGGACAAAATAATTGAGGAACTTAAAAGCAACAAGCCCGTATCTCTGCTGGATGGTCTGTTCATCCCTGGCAAACATGGTAAATGCTGCCTCAGCATCATCCCCCACCCTGCACTCATGTTTTTTGTTTTCACTTGATTTGTTTCTTACTTTATGTGCACTGAAATATAAAAGACAGCCTTGGAATCGTGCTGCTGCCCGCAGGCTTTGACGGACCAATTCTTATGGAAGTGAAAGGCCAAGTCTTGTGGGCTGGAGTTAGAGGAAGACAGAAAATGCTAACAGCAGAAATGACAGAAAAATCACGAGTTTCAGTTAGCCAAGCGATGCTTCTAGTAGGAACTGTCCTGTTACCCAAGGAACATCCAGTTACTTTGGTGACACAGTAATTTTCTCTCTATAAAAACAAAAGACTCGGACTATTTCAAATGGATTAAAACTAAAGAAGGAACTTTTATTCTGCAGTATAAGCCACAGACAGATTAATTCAGGAGCAGCTATTCCAAAATAACACCCATACAGAGAAATCCCTACAGAAGGGCTTCCTTTTGCACAGAAAAGGAGGAAGAAAGTCAGCTGAAAGAACTTGATCAAAAGTAAACTACTGAACACCGCTTGCTGCACTACCTGTAGACACTGATATAGATAAGCCTCATAAAACAGGACTGGTAAATGAACCCTTTTATGCTAACATTGTTGAGAAAGTAAATTAAAAAAATATTAAAAACTGTGAGGTGTTTCTTTTCCTTTTGCTTGTCTTTTCTTTCTCATTTTGCCTCTCACCTTCCTTTGTCCAGTTTCATATTAGCTGAACTATTTCCATAAAATCTTGAAATTCAGCCTTGCTACAGCTGCCCAGTTCTGAGCTCCCCAGTACAAGACAGAGCTAGACACTGGAGTGAACCCTGTGAAGAGTCACAAAGATGATTAAGAGTCAAGGAGAGGCTGAGAGAGATGAGACTGTTTAGACTGAAAAAACCCAGGGGAGATCTTATCAACGTGTTTAAAGATCTGCTGAGAGAGTGTAAATACGATGAAGCTTTTGTTTCTCAGTGGTACCCAGTGACAGGACAGAGGGGAATGGGCAGAAACTGACACATGAAAAGTTCCATCTGAATATAAGGAAATACTTTTATTGTGAAGGTGGTCAAAGACCAAAACAGGTTGTTCAGACAGCCTGTGTAATCTCCACCCATGGAAAAATTCAAAGCTAACTGGACATTGTCCTCCCTTTGGTGACTCTGCTTGAGCAGATGGTTTGGACTGGACCATCTTGAGATGTCACTTTCCACCTCAGCCCCTCCTCGTTCCTCATGGCAGAGACACAGGAACGGCCCTGCACTGCTGTTCTTCACTGCAAACCAAACAGCTGCTAGAAATCTGGTGCAACAGTTTCAATGGATGTTAAAATAGCAAGCAGTTAAAGAAAACCCTGCCAGGGAAACAATGACCTGCCATGAATACAAACATACCAAGAAAAAGTTTCAGAGCAGGTATCACAGGCATTTTGACCTATAGAATATCAGCAGTGTTCACAAATAATTCTAGTCAACCATGTTTGAGTTTTCAATGATTGTCACAAAGAAATCATCACCAGCCGCAAAAAGCCCTTGAGCCAGTAACTGAGGTGATCAGTACGTTATAGAGTCAATAAGGAACACCATTCACAACATTCATGATTGATGGTGTAACATACTGATGCAAAAAGACATCACTTTTTAATGACTAAAGGAAGGCTTTGACTGTACCGTGTGTGTGTAATAGACCCCTGTCGAAGGTATCTTTAGGAGTACAAATATTCTTGCATCTTTCATGAACCTTCTCTCTCTGTAAAACAGAAAACATATTAAAGAATTTTTCCGAGGCTTAAAACCCAGAATTTACAACTGCATTATGCCAAGTAATTCCGAGAAGTTCACAACAGCATTTTCTTTCTCTTACAAGCTCAGACAGTTTGCCCAGGTGAAAGGCACCAAAAATTTCAAGCTATAGTACACGGGTTGTTTTTTCCCTGTATCTTTACATCTTGAAAGAAAATGAACACAGAAGTTATTGAAGAGGTGTAACAACTTCTCTGCATAATGACACATAACCACAGATCAACTGTAATTACATATACAAAAATTTATTTGATGTTTAATCCAGAAATCACACTAACACACAATGAATGCTTTTTCATTGCTAAATTAAATTGGATCAAAGTAGAAATTGCTTCCCTATCTTAATAATGAGTACCTTGCTGAAACCACATATCTCGTTTCATCATGCTAAGCTTCAAATTTTGTACATCACCAGAGACCATAGCAGTGAGAAGTTATGTTTCTAAAGAACACCAATGTTAACTAGATTTCTGCTAGAAGCTGCATCACAGGTCAGTTCCCTGTTTTCAAAGTCTTCTTTCATTTAGCAGTCATTGGATGAAGTGTTAATTTTAAAGGATGAAATCTTAAACATTTTTCATGTTGAATACATGAGTTAATGGCAGCAATAGTTCAGTTGCAGTTCAGTTATAGACAATTCCTTTTCACAGTCTTTAACTACGATTACACAAGTAACATTTCCTGCAGCTAATTCTGAACCAGCAAAAAAATAAGGAAGTTACAAACCAAGGAAGCAGAAAACAGCGGGAGACTTCTACATGTTCTTTCAGTTAAAAAGAAAAAAAAAACTACATACTTACTGACACCTGTATTTTAAGAGTTTGTAGAAGTCTCCTACTGGTCCTGGTGTCCTTAGATGTAGCTTAAACCTTCCTGTTACAAAAGAAATCATCAAGATAATAGGCCTATTCATAGTTGAAGAACTTCATATATAAATGTTTAAATGTTTAGATTGAAGACTCTTAAAAAGCATGTCCAACCCTTGCAGCATGTACTCATTTGATCCAAAGGTCTGAGACTGCTATGCTGCACTGCAGAGCCCAAACATTAAACAATCCTTACAGGAAAAAAAAAAAAGGGATTCATAATCAGAAAGAATAAATATGAACTGTAAGTCCTGGTGCAGAGCTCAGTATTCAGAGATAGAAATTAAAAAAAAAAAAAAGAAATTGCCTCAGGACAACTCAAGACAGCATTTTCAACATGATGTGTACCAAGATTTTAAAACAAGAAATGTCTAATAAAGACCCAACAAACACTGAAAAGCAAATTAATTATCAGCTAGCTGTATGATGGACTACTAGCAGGGACAATATGATTAGAAGGATATCCTCCTGGTTCCTAGTACTATGTGCATCTAACTGGGCATCCTTACCGGAGTGATTTCCTGTTGGTATGATGCAAAATGTTCCTTGGTGATCTGTGGGAGGTAGAATGAAGGCGTGACTTCAGTGTCCACAAAGTCCACTCCCCATGTTTTTGTAAAGAAATCAGATTCCCTTTTTGCTAACCTAGGATCATTTAGTGCTGCTGGGAGATTGACTTTGGAATGATAAATAGTCCATCTTTGCTGATCCGCAACTAGAGATGGGCTGTCACATAAGTTACTGGGATTGCCTGTAGCACAAAAGACAAGACAGTTTGTTAAGGTGAGGATCAAAGCTGTAGTTTTTGCCAAAATGTGGTTCATCAGCAAACCATGTTTTCCCACTTACATACTGGATTAGAACTATCTATCCAAAATACAGATGATATTTGCCTTCTGCAACTCTTCAACCTGCACTTCTATCAGATTAACCAACACAAGTTTTCAACACAGTATTGGTGTACTGACACTCTTTAAATATATTTAGCTAAACAACATTAGCTTCTACTGAAAAGAAAAAAAAAAATCCAACCACAAACAGAATTCTAATCATCTAAACCTGATCAGAATGACAGCTGAAATTCATTAGCATTACATGTCATAATTCTTAAGATCCCACCTATTCATTTGATAAACTAAGCTTTAGTGCACCATAGCAGCTGGAACTGTGACAAAAACCTGGTTTTATGACAGCACACGAGACTTATAGCAGCACTATAGACAGGTCTCTTGCTTCCTAGTGCAGAAGAGCTAGGCTGTTACACAGAAATAATGCAGTCAGATGCCAAGCACACTGGACATGTCTGTTACAGACTGACAGATTATACCCCCCTCTTGAACGGAGTATGGATCATAACTGCAATGTGGAATCACACCAGCAAAATCCCATCTTAAAACAACGTGCGAAGAGGAAGTCCCTCCTAATTGCTCCAAAGGGACACTGGGTGGTATGAAGCAGAATTAAAGCACACTTGGAATCAGACTGTGGAGTCTTTCAGTACACCCAGTGTGAGAAACGCTGACTGAACAACTGCAAACAGTTTAGCAAATTTAACTGCATTCTCACTCTCCCTGCACACCAACATTACCTGTGGGTTCCTTGGGACACACATCAGGCAGTGACTGCACCGGGCGAAAGCGTTTCGTGGCATCCATTTCTTTTTTGAAGAAAGCATCACTGCTGTTTGACTGAGGCACTGGTGAAGAACTGTGGCTTGATGCCATTGCATAAAATCACCACTTGATAAAAGCTAAAGAGGAAACAATAAACATCAAGGGTTTAATAAAGTTCTGGTGGTACATTGTAGCAAAACAATGACACTCCAGTGGCAATACTTCAACTGACACATTTCAACAACACCAGAAAGTTTATTTCAAACCCAAAAATAAAAGGCAGAATGAAACTTCATAGTCTGTTCCTCCCACACCTCTAGGTCTGGAAGATAGCTTGTTCTTGTGCACAGCATCAATAAAATGCTACATTTGAAAAAGAAAAAAAAAAAGTCTTTCAGGCACTTCTTGCTTTCTTGTCATACTTACTGCAGCCATAGTGCACACACTCACAGCAGAATTTCCTCCCTAATATCAGGAAACTTGGAACTTGAATCAGGAAAATTGACAATTCAACTTTTCATGGTTGCCTAGTTTATTTCACCATAAAAAGTACTTGCACAGAGAACGCAATTAAAACATACATCAAACAGCTCCAGTGTAAGGAAAGTCCCACTAATTTGCAGTTCAATTTTAAGCTCCCAAACAGCCTTAAAAATTTTACATCAGGGCTGAACTTAATGAGTTCTTTCCATCTGTAAACAAAACCGCATTTCCATCAAAGTATCAGTCAGTAGTAAACTGAAGAACTATTAGAGGTTTGAGAGTTTTAATAAACTCACAAACAAGGATGTTTATTAAAACATCCCCATAATGTGCAGCTCAAAGAGTGCCTGTTCAAAGAGACTGATGTGGCTCCTCGCCTTTAAGGAGAAATTAAACGCATCTAGCAAGATCTTAGCATTTAACTATCAACCCTTAATGGACACCTAAATTACTTACTATCCCATGAAGGAGCACAAAAAGATAAAAGGCCTATTTTATCTTCAATCACTGAAACCCTGTCAGCTTCTAACAGCATCACACACATCACAGCAAATCACATTTGGAAAAGTTCTTCATTCTAAATGAGGTTGAAAGCGTCCTCCTTCTAAAGAAGAGCAAAGATATGTACGACTGTAACAGAGCATCCCAGTGAAGAGGCCCATAGTAAGAAAAACTTACTAGTAGACACAGAGAATGGGAACAGTCAGAAATAGAGTAAAAACCTTCCCAGATATCTGACAGATCTTCCTGAAATAGCATAAAGCATCGGTCTCTCTGCTCAAAAGGCTCCAAAATCCCTTTTCTTCTCTACTACTTCGATTTCATGTTCAGATTTTTGTGTTCTTCCCTTGACATTTCCACAGCAAGTTCTTTATTCATGAAGCTCTTCCCTGATGTTTTGGGGTGGTTTTGTGAAAAATCTAGCATATTATGACAAAACACTATCATTTAGCATTCTTAAAAAAACACATCCAGTGCTATGTTGCAATGACCAAGTCTCCTAAAGGCACACAGTAAATTTATCTGCACTTGGAACTGCTTCAAAGTGCTGTATTTGCAGTTTTTCTCCTGTAAAAAAGCCTCTGTAATATGAGACACAGTATGCTCTAGCCAGATGTATGAGCAACTAGGGCAACTTGTAGAAAGCACTAAAATCTTGTACTCTTCCTAGCAAGTCTTTCATTAAGCCTTTCCCCACAACGAAGTGCCACCTGAAAGGCTTGTCTAGGACGTGCATTGTCTCAACTACACAAATCTCAGTGGAGAAAATGGCAACTGTACTATGCTAGTCGAAGACTTAAAATAAATTTAAAAGACAGTTTAAGCTCAATACCTCAGCTTTTCAAAACCAAACTATACCTACTCTTGCACAGGTATTTTTACTACTTATCACCATAAAATATTTACTGACAAACCTTAAAATAGAGTGAAAAAAATACAATAAAATACAAGTGCAAGCAGTAACCTTCATGCTACCGAGTGGATTTCAACAAGATATAAGGCTTCACAAGCAGAGGCCTTCTTAAGTGGCACGCAATCTGATGCTGTACTAAATTATTCATCGTTAACGGCTATTCTGGTATCCTCCTAAGTCAGGACCGTATGGATAATTAACCTCAATGAACAGCCACGTTTGCACCGGAATAAACCCACCTGTACTGCCCCAAACCAGGCATTCCTCAAAATGCAGCCCTTAAATTAGGCAAGAAAGTGTAACTTCAGAGAGAGAAAGAAAACTGGACACTAACACCTGAACTAAACTCGAATTAAAAGGAATATGTGTCAAGTCCATGCGAAGACAAAAATTCTGCCCTACACCCAAGCCCTTCTCTGTCCACAAACTTTGCCCACAGCTAAAAAAACTTCATTTGTTCACCAACAGAACAGCAGTTCCTCGTGTTCCACTACAAAATATTTTAGAGACAAATGAATCTATAATCAGTCTCCTGAATCAGTATTTTTAAATACGCAAGAATATATAAATTTGCTCATTTAAACAAACAAAAACCCCCAGAACAAAACTGCTGCAGAATATTTTAACTCGTCCAACTTTCAATGCAAGTGAAAGGCAGGTAAATGGAGTTAACTGCACCAACTGTGCAGAATGAATTATGAAATGGCGAGTCCCCCAAGGCTCTTTTTACTTAAAAGAGCATATGGCTGCTGTAAGAATATGCAACTGTGTAACTTCATGACATCAGTATTTAAATTATATACAATTAAAATGTGTTAGATCAACTGCGTTCTCTCCAGTAATCACAATAAGTTACTCACATCTTGTCTAGCAATGTGTATTAAAGTAACAAAATTTAAAAAAAAACCCCAACTTTAGAGCTTAGATTCAAGAGGAATGATGGGGTCTGGAGCCCAGAGTTATGGCTTCATTTGCAACATGCCTTCAATATATTACATTTATTTTGTACACAGTGTATTAATTTGCTCAGTTAAAAAAATTATATTAAATTACACTGTCACTATGATGACTTAATATCACTGAAGTTAAACCAAATTAACCGTGGCAACAATGAAAATAGCTCTGATGAGCTGAATTTGCAGTACTCTTCCAGTCTGAACACAGGAAGGGTAATATTTCATCTTACAGCCTCCTCTTTAAAAATGTTGTTCAATAACATGCTCAGCAACTATGATATGACACAGCTACACAACACACAGCATGGAACAAAACTACTGCGATGACGAAAGTAATAACCACATGCTTGGGTACTGTGCAGTCAGCAAAACAGAAGATCTGTGCAGTTAGTAATGTATTAATCACACGAACTTTAAGAAGTTATTTCTGTGATGACTATGCTGTGACTCTGGAGTTTCACACCGGAGGTTTCGGCTGTTAGAAGAGAACACAACAAACAACAAAGCGTATTACTCAGGAGTAATTGCACAGGATGGTTGTAACTCTGCAGCACGTGCTTGTTTTTCTGAGTATTAAGACTCGCACAAAAGTCCTTCGGAAACTGCCTTTCCATATTCCGAGCGTTACTCACATGCTTTGTTCTTACGACGGTGAGTCTTTGCTCATCCAGTACTATCACTATAAAAACACCATATTAGAGAGGGTGCAAACTAAACCTTGCCTATTCATGGATACCACCTCCATATTTCCTCATTTTTGGGCAGTTTTTAATTAGCCTTATCAACCAATTATCTATTTCCTACTTAAGGTAGCAGTTTTACACAAGTCAGTAATTTTTACTGGGAATTTTCACATACTTCGGTGAGTAAAGCTGCAATTTGTATCAACAATACAAATTGGAATTCATTAACCCAGCATAATCCCTGCAAGGTACCTGAAGTCTCAATTTATGCATTAAATAAACACGTATTTCTCCCTTCTCTGCACTCTCCCTCCCAAATGAAAATAAATCTACAGCCTACAAGTAATACCTTCGACTTAAATTGGCAGTTTTGATCAGCTAGCTGGTAGTTCAAGGGGCACCCAGGAACATGGAGCTTATCAGCTTCAGCCCTTCATACAATTCACAGAACCTGCTCTCCAAACTTTACTTCAGCTTCAAAAAGAGTGACATCTGAGAAAAGACACTAAGCACCCAGCGGACAGACCCCAGGGTTCCAACTGACCATACAACACTGAGCAAGCATTCCTTTAAGTATTCCACATTGTCCACTTGGACACCAGCAGGTACTTTTGAATAGGTACACTCTGAATCCCAAAGGTGAGACAGGAGAAGTTTCTTTGTGAACACAAATGGCATGTGAAATTCCCTGCTGCTTTTCATGACTTTGACAACCACAGAGTGAAATGAAAATATTTCAAATACTGTTCTCGTTACCCAACATCCTTTGGAACAGAAAACCATCAGAAGCCACTCACAAGTCAAGCTAAAACAAAATATTTCACCATTTCTAGAAGACATGATAAATACCGAAGACACTTCTTAAGAAAAAGTATACCTGAAACATACGTAAAGGAGCAAAAGGCACAAGGGATTCCTTCCAGGACCTCAACAGCCAACAACATGTTATTGATTTAATGTATTTACTCTGTTCTCAAAAGTTTAGGTTTCCCTATCTATTACTATACAGCTCTTTTTGCTAAATCAGCAGGATTTAACCCTGTAACAGGGAAACCATGGCACGAGCAAAGTACACAGCACCTTTGTGAGACAATGTGAACCAGACTGCACGAACGCAAGCTTTCAGTTTTTTTTCAACCAGCTAATTCCTCAGGCTAAAATTTCCACGCCTGTCCCTGGTGCCCTGAGACAGACATCCCCATTTCAGAGGGGGAGCTGAGAAGATTGGCTTGGAGCAGAAACGTTGAAGCAGTTTCAGAGAATGAGCTGTAGAAGCGGTTCTGCTAACCCAAGTTCTTTCTGAACACCTACTTCCACTCTTGGGTTTCAGCCTAGGAAGCAGATGACTGTCAGGAGGAGGATGAGGCCGGAGTCAGAGACCAGCTGTGACCTGTCCCCATGGCAAGGCATCTACATTTGGGGCACACTCCAACATCAAACCTCTTTACGCAACTTGGAGAGGAGCCTGCATCAGCCTGGCCTTTCTGAAAGCCTAATAAATCTACATACATTTGTACACATAAACACACGTGTATTTTAAAGCATTCTGCACATCCCAATAGTATCCCAAATCTCATGTTGTGACACTGGGGGTGCAACTTCTCTGCAAAGTTAGCAGGAGTGATGACCATCCAGATTAGCCTTGCTGGGATGAAAGCAACCCAACAAAGAAGCTATGTATGAGTTATCTGCCTTTCTCATCAGTCCTGCTTAGCCACATGTGCTGTTACAATCCATCAGATTCTGTAATTCCTCAGACCATGCTACTTTCCCAGCAAACTGCATAATGGGGACTGTGAAAAAGCAAGAGCACTTGAATGGCTTAAAGAGTAATGCCACCACCCTACCCTGGAATTGTCTCTTCCATAAGGCCATCTCAAAATGCTCTCCTCAAACGAGGAAACAGGCAAGAAAGAACAGTAATCTGACTCCAGAGAAAGAACAAGACAGCTGCATCCTCACTGCAAAGCAGCATGGGTACACTACAAGACCAGGATAAAACAACATCTGACTTTCATATTATTATATTTGGTATTTAGTTTCTTGCCCTCTCCAGCTGGAGACACCACAGCAGTAGATAAAAAGAAAAAAACAAACTAAAAAAAGCCTTAGTTGAGCTTCACTTCTTTAAAGCTCTGGAAAAAACTACCCAAGAATGTCCAATCATTGAATAATGCCTTATTACTTAGAATAACACACAAATGTAAACATTTTGTCAAAAATTGGAAAACAATTATCTCCTTCTAGACAAACGATCTGAAAAGTAGTATTTCACTTTTGGTCAGGTACTGAATAAAACAACCACATGAAACATCTGTGATGTACCCATGTACCCACTGTACCAAATGCACTTCCTCTCATCTGGCAACCTAACCTCCCAACACTGAACACTAATTTGAAATTGGAAGGCAGCTTCCCTGCTGGAGGAACAGACCTTTCTACAGCTATTTAGGTCATTATGCACCAAGTTCTTCTGTGCCAGGGGTGTTAGAATCATTAAGAAACAATCAGCAAAGCAGTAAAAATGTATGTCAGAAAAGGCCTTGTGGTTAGTTGCCCACACTATCACATAAGATCAGAATGAAATCATTCTGTACTCATTTTTTTTCAGGCATCAGCATTACAGTGTGTATTATCTCCTTGGAAAATAGTGAAATATGAGCATCTTGTACAGCTCCACAGAGGGCCATGCAGCTGAACAAAGACCAAAGGAGACCCGGCAGGCATTCCAGCTATGAGTCTGTCAATGGCAGAGACTGCAGAGCAGTGACGTGTGGAGGAAAGGCAGAAGAACTGCACCAGACCCAGCAAAAATCCCAACACTGAGGTCCTGACTTTACAAAAGGAGTCTGACAGAAGCTCATAAAGCAATTTGTAACAACAGTAAGTTTCTCTGCATAGCCCCTCTGCTTGCTCTCTTCAGCAGGGTTAGGCTCCATTTGCTCATCTGAAACAAATTTTATAAAAATGTGAATCTTCATGAGAAGCATGTCTTTCCAAAGCCTCACTGAACCGCAAGTAGCTGTAAAGGAACCAAATTAAAATCCTTAATAGTTTTGACATTATGCATAAAGCTGAGACCAGAGACTATCAAAAAGCAGGCCCAGTATACCTTATATCATGTCTTACTGAGCAGACTTGACATAAGATGCTGGTTCACTGGCATGAGGCCGTAAGTCACTCTACAGGGCAGGTACTCAGCAAACAAGACCATCCAAACTTTAACTTAGTGAGAAACAGAGCGTGCCACCCATGTTTGTTGATAGTTCTCGTGGTATTAACACCTGTCCAACAGAAGGTCAGACAAAACTGATCACCTCTGTTCACATCACTTCCTTTTCATCCCTCAAATAACTTCCACTGACACAAAGAATAAATAATTCCATAACTTAAAACCTGGTGTGGTTATGCTACATCTAGAATGCAAAAAAAAAAAACCAACCCAACCAAAAGGAAAGTCTTACACTGCTGCTTACAGCAACTGTGTAAAACTAATGGGAACTCCCTGACATATTGCAAAGCACCAGATATGCTATTCCAACTCTAATACCCTATCTTAAACACACTCCCACACACATTCAAAGTGGCTCCTTTTTTTTTAAAAATTTAAGAACCAGATTGATAGAGAAAAAGCTGGGATATTTCAGCTATTACATATGAGTATTTTGGAACATTTGATCAGTAAATGGATCTGTCATTTTTGACTACAAGGGAAATACATTAACAATTCTTTACCTTTTGAACAGAATATGCAGGTTTTTGGGGGGTTTTGTTTGAATCAAGCACCTAGGTGAAGTGGGTCCAAAAAGTTCAAAACATGGGGAAGACAAATCTTAGATGTGCCAGTCAAGATTTCTTTGGACTTAATCCCATGAGGCTCTAGAAATACGCACATAAAACATCCACATTCATGCTCATCCACCCGCTCTTTCTGCTCCATTCATAAAATAAGACAAGGAAGAAACATAGTGTAAAAAAAAATAAACCAAAAGAAAACTGAACCTCCCAACTGGAAGGATAATATAACGTTTCTGGCCCTTCTCTCTTCTTAAGAGACTCACAGCTCCTTGTTCCCCAAATGTCTGAGGAAGGAAAGCAGAACTGGCTTCCATACAGAGTTGCTGTCCCAAAAGAAGAAATAATACACACATGATTCCATTTGCCAGCCTCTTCCCACTTAAATTGCCAAAGAGCAAGTCTGCAGTCCACTTTCTCCACTCCTTCTAGTGGCTCCTGACACCTTCCAGGAAAACAATATCCTTCTTCAACCTTGGAAATGTACATTCCCTCCTCCTCCACACACAGAGGTGTGTGCTGTCAACAAGGCAAAATTCCACCACACACATCAGACTCCTGATATAGAGAAAGATGGTGCTGAAGACACAGAGACACTCAGGACAGATCCCATTACTGGCAAATCAGATGGAAGACCTAGAGATGCTTTTCGGTGTGCGACCTTCTGATCTCACTGGTGAGGATGCCCACATGATGCACAGTGACTTTTGGTTAAACAGCCACAGATCTCCCGTCTATTAGACCATTTTAGGCATGGTTTTCCTACTCAACAGAAGCACCATCCTATGCCCAAAGGATTTGAGGAGAACTGTAGTTTTTACACGCACTACAGTTTGGCCAAGAGTCACACTGGCTCTCAGGCAAAAGTAGTAATTACTGCTGCCACTACAGCAATTAATGCACTGCCGTCAGGTTTTTTAGGAGGAGCTTTTTTCCACAGGGTTGCAAAGCAGCTGTGGTAGCACAGCTGCACAGAAGTCCATAGAACTTCCCATTCAGAAGTCCATAGAGCTTCCCATTCAGGACTTCATCAGACACTGTACAGGTCAGACAGTAAAGACACCACCTATGCCTGAAAACTCTCAAAACCTCCACACATGCAAGTCTGTAGTTCAACAATTATTCCCACGCTCTTTAAAACAGGCAACATACATGACTAGGATAACTCAATTTCCTAGAACAGAAATCCTAAGTATTTAGAGAGCACAAGAAAAACAGAGAAGGAAAAGAGAATCAATAACATACTAAGGCCAAAACTGGACAGTCGGAGGGAAAGTTTTTGTTGAGAATGCAGAAGGTCGGTACTTGACACACACATCCTGGTATTTCTTTCAACAGGCCATACTGCGTTTGAAAAAGCAAGGGAAGGCGAGAAATTACATCTGCCTATGCACACAATTTTAGGATCACCTCCAAACCCTGGAACCATCGCAATTCCTAAACACTTTGTGGAACCAACAAACCCTCCGCAGCCCAGTCCATCTCTGCTTCCATGCGCCAGCATTCCAGAGAAAAACCCCAAAACACTTGCTTCAAAAGAGAGAGCCCCCCGCGCTGGCACCACAGCCAGGAGCCGGCCGCACCTTGGGGAGGAGGACACGCCGGGAGGATCTCCGGGAGCCCGTCGTCATATCTGTCCCCGTGGCATCGCCTGGAACGCTGCGGGGCCGCCGGGGCTGCGGGACCTGCGGGAGAGCGGCCGCATGAGGGAGGCCCGGCCCGGCCCGGCCGCGACACCTCCGCACACCGAGGAGCGAGGTGGGGAGGGGGG
>VWZG01000210.1:519184-534498 GCA_013396735.1 Grallaria varia
ACAGCCGGTCAGAGCCCCCACCAGTGTTCCATGGCTGGTGAGAGCCCCCACCAGTGACCTATGGCTGTTGAGAGCCCCCCAAACATGATCCACGGCTGGTGAGAGTCCCCACCAGTGATCCATAGCTGGTGAGAGCCCCCACCCATGATCCACAGGTGGTGAGAACCCCCACCAGTGATCCATGGGTGCACCACTGTCCCCAGGGTGAAAGAGAGACCCCACGGCCAGTCTTACTTGGGTTTGTATTTATAATTCTTCATCGCAGCACAGAAGGTCCTGAAATACACGTGCACCTTAGGTCCCTGTCAAGCAATAACAGGTTCATGCCTGGTCATGCCTTAGACAAGGATTGAATTCTCGGCCTTAGTCCTGTGGCAGTTGACAAAACACCAGGAGGCTCTGATGAATTAATAGCAGCAATTCCAGTTATGCTAAATGGCAGAAGCATGTGAGCACGTGGCCACAGGATGTGTAAATTGTTGTATGTGGAAATCCATGGGTTCACGGCTGGGCTTGTGGCTCACTAAGTCGTGTTTGTGTCTGCCCCTGTGCTGACACCAGACAGACTGGGCTGGGGACGTTGTTTTGCCCCTCTGTGGTTGATGCTGGCAGACACTTGTTGGGTACGAGTTGGTTTCCAGACTCAAAGATAACCCCAAATGAATGTTGCCAAGATCAGGTGCTTGAGAGTCACTGTGTCTCTGTGACTTCCTTAGGAGATGTCTGACCTGACCAGTGTTCACCCTCTAAAAAGATGAGTTTAAAGAGCAGAAAATGTGACACTACCAGAAAGAAAGACCAGTTTAATATTACTGTTATTTCATAACTGTGGCCTTCAGTGTCACCACCACTGCTGCATGTATATCCATTGTACCTTTTGTAGACAAGCTTTAGATAATAAAGACGTACCCTCTCATGCTTCAAAATTCCATCCTTGGCATTCTGGAGTTATTATCAGCTCAGCACAGCTCAAACAGACTTTATTGGAAGCTGGAACAGCAAACGCAGTCAAAAAAATCAACTATGTTAAATAATAAATGCTTGTTAGGAAGCCAGTGGGAATTTCCCTCCAGCAACCTGCAAACGTCACTCAGAATATTTTCACAGCATATTTTCCACTACCTGGCAGACATCTCTGTGCCTTACAGCCTCTGCTGTGCTCAGACTGCAGACATACGTTTGACACACTCCTCATGGGCAAAGCATGGTGGTTTGGGTTTTTCCATTTTTCCTTTTATTTTTTTTTTTGTTTTTCCCTCGGAGATCACATTAGTTGGAGTCTGTCTGTCTTCCAATCCCTAAAACACCACACAACAGCAATAAAGTGAGAGATGATGAACATAACGTGAAAGTGATCGCTGTGTATTGATCCAGACTGCAGAAAGACTGAGTTTGCAGAACTTAGTCATGTGGATAAAGTCAAGGAAATTGAAGAGGCTGTGGGAGAGAGGGAGGGAGGTTGTGTTAGCCCTGTCCTCCCTGTGGTTCTGCTTTATGTTACTGTTGTCCCAGACAAGTGTCCTCAGTCATGTGGATTGAGATTAGCATTGGGTAGCGTTGCTGCCAGCTGGCTGGGTTATCTCTGTGGTTCCTGCAACTACTCTTCAGTGAATTGGAAAGTTTGGATTTGCCCAAATAGTGTTCACTGTTTGCTTTTTGTAGTCTGACCTTCTGGAATTGGACTTGGGAGTCCACTAGCGAGGAGACAGATGGGAAGGGAGAGGCAAAAAGAAAGGGAATCCCCAGCAGAGAAGCAGCTGTGGGTGATTATTAAGTACAGACACTGGTTTTGAAGGGGAAGCCCTTCCCAAAGCCTTGGTGGTAAACCAAGTTTCCCCTTTCCAGCCTTACGGGTCAGCCTGACGCTGAAGGCCAGTCCTGCAGTGTGGATACTATTTTCCATGCCTCCCTTGTGTGAATCATGGGCTGATGCACTCGCTGCTGCAATGTGTTCACTCCTGGTCAGCAAACCAAGCCAGAGCCAAGCCCAGCTGTGCAGGACTGACCTCAGGGCTCAGCTGGTGAGTTCATATCACCAATCTTGAAGCACCTTCAGTGAGCCAGGGAGTTACCCTGGCATGTCATCTCACTCGACTGCTCAGAGCAGCTCTAAAAAGAAATTTTGCATCAGTGGCTTAGCATGAAATGACCTTTATGCAGAGCTGCAGATACTTACATAGATACTTAGCCCTCAAGCTGACATTTGCCCAGGAAGCCCTGATCTGGCTAAAAACCTCAGGTCTGTGTTTCTCTTGCACCAGAGAGGTACATTCAAATCCAGTGATTAATCATGTTGGAGACACAGGGGAAAACCATATCCTCAAAGTGACCTTTTAGCCAAGCACCCTCCCATGACCTTTAATATTTTCCGGTTGCAATAAAAAGAGTCTTGTTATCTGCTCACACAGGGAGAGTAACAAACTGTTTGATTTTCTACCTTATGCTTCACTGACATTATCTCTGAGCTGAATGTTGTTACTGTTCTGCTGCATTTTGTATTAAGAGCAAAGCCCTCTGTTCCTTTTGTGAAAAACACACTAGTGCTGCATCATATTTGTGGATCAGAAGGAAAGGATGACAGCCATGCAGTTACCTCCCGCTGCTTGCTTTTCTGACTGTCACCTTTTGGCTAAACCCCGTGGTGGCAGTGCCAACACCGGTCCAGCCTGAGATACCTCCTCCCCTCCAGACCGTAGGATGCTCCGTGGGTGATTCCTAGAGGCTTTGAGAAGAAAGGCTGGGGTTTAAAGAATAACAAAAACTCCCCAAGGCTCGTGGAGTGGCTGGGCTTGTGAACTGTGGTCTGACTGTGACGTGGGTAAGAACAGAGAGCAGGAGAGTTGCCGGCAGAGTTGGTGAGGAGATTTTGAGTCAGCAAACCATAGTTCACTTGATGTGTTGTCAATGTACCTCTCCAAGTACAGTTTCTGTCCATGAAGTCTGCTTTTATGGTGGCATTCCAGTTATCTCTGCTTCCCACTGATTGCCAAGGGCCATGTCAGCTTTGCAGGACAGCCGTGACTCAGCACTGCCGGTGCTACCGTGCCCAGGTGACATAAACCAACAAACACGCCTTGCCATGTGGGACAGAGCCCTGCAAAGAGTCTCCAAGGGAAAAAGTCCAACCCCAAGTAGTTTTAGCCAGGAAAATTTTTCTGCCCCTACTTTTTCAGCTATGTGAATTAAATTGGCACAACCTTGCAAAACAACAGAAACATCACTGGGGTTTTTCCCTATGCTCGCACAAGTTCAGGAGTCTTCTGTGGAGTCTTCCTGGAAAGGAAATGGGAAACAGCGGGGTTTGTGCTGTGGAAAATAAACACTAAAAAGAACAAAGTGGCTCAATGTTTTCCCAGATACGAGGGAGAGGAGAGACAATAAAAAGTAAGGAAATGCTCATTAATGCTCAGCAGCAGAACTAGCAGCCAACTATTGTAGGAGTTGGGTTATCTCTGGGAATATCTGAGCTCCTTTCTTGGAATGCTGTCATGTTTTACAGGGTCCTTGCTTACAGGGTCCTGGTACCACTAGCTTTTGCAAACTTCCATGGAAAACCTTTGCTCAGCTTGTACTGCAAGTAAAAAAATTAGGAAGGTACTGAGATCCACAGGGAATATGAGGGAAAAGAATGATTAAATGTAGCTAGAGGGCAGGTCCCCCAGGAACCCTGAGTGGAGCAGGTAATCTTGTCTCTAAAAGAGCAACATTAAACAATGATAGGAACAACCAAACTTCGAGGAAAAGCTCTCCTTGGAGGAAACAGGAGATATAAAAGAAATATGTAAAATAATGAACACTGCAGAGAAAGCAGATGGAGAGTTTCTGTGCTTCTTGTCGTAAGTGATGTGAAGTGATATTAAGACTGAATTTTTCATGCCAAGAGCAGGGAAGATATTTCTATGCCTTGTGTAAGTAGAGCATGGTTCTCAGTGCCACGAGAAACCTTTGAAGACAGGAGCTTAGGAAGAAGCAGAGTGGGATGGCAGTTTTATAGGGCAGCTTTGCTGGCTCTCAAAATTAACACAAATTACAATGTTGAGGATTATTTTTATAATGTCAACCAAATGCTATCAATTAGAACTCAGGATCAGACCTGTGTAGAGAAGACATGACTGACCTACCTCTGCAGTCAGGGGCCACCACTCGACACGGCTCTTTCTGGGACAGTTTCTTAATAGATCCCATCAACATAAGGACAACCCACAGAACTGCGATGCCAAGGTTCTCCTGTTGCTCCTGAATGCTCTGGCATGTATTCCTCCATGTCTGCAATGGTAGCAGAGCTCCTCCTGGCTCTAAGTCATTCCTCAGCATGTCAGACAAGCTGCAGATGTGGCTGCATTCCACACAGTTCCTTCTTGGTTCTCTTCGTCCCCAGTAAAGAGGTTGCATAAAATTAAAAGCTCTTTCTTCTACATCTGGAGTGAGCCCAGTTTATCACATAGCAGTTTATTCTGATGGAGTGCATTAACACCTGAGTCATCAGGGGCTCTGCCTTTTTTTTTTTTATGTCAACTTTCCAGGCTAGCTTTGTTACGTGCAGTGCTCCCTTTGAATCTGGACACTGCCACCTTGATATCACAAAAAAAAGGGATTCTAGTGGGAAGCTTTCAGGAAAGTATAATGGGAAATAATCTGGTGTAAGCAGCACCTCAGGCAAGCTAAAAGCTCTTGTTTCTGAGGTTACTTGTGAGTCAAAACGTGCAGTTTCAAAGCAAGAGATGGTGTGGGGTGAGAAAAAGGTACAGAAAAAGCAGACCAAGTTGGTGATGTCTAAAGGAGGTATCAAGGGAGAAGGGCTGGGATCACAGGGACTTTCAGAGATAAGAATTAGGTTCTAGATACCACAGGGTTCAGTACAAGTTTTATTTTAAAGATCAGATATAAAGGCCTGGAATTAGAGATGTTTTTAGACTTTGCTCTAACCTAGGTTGCGAGGTCTCTGGGTAGGGGGTACAGCCACTGGCCAAGTTCACTCACACACGTACCACCGAGAGGACAAACACACCTTTCGGCATTTTAAAATCCCACAGCTGAGAGGCTGTAGAATGATGTGGGTGCCTAGATTAAACAGAGGGAGCAGCACCCTGTCCCTTCACTGTAGGCTCACCCCACCAGCAGCTTCTTGAGCTGTGCCTCTGTCCTCCGTCTTAGACCGTTGAGTGGAAATTCCAGGGATTAAAGCAGGTGGGGACCACAGGGATGATTCTTTTTCCTCTAAGTGCATGATAGCCATTATTTGGAGAGGAATCTCGGTGGCAAACGTGGCCAGGTCTTGAAGCGCATGGTTTGTCTTTGCTTGCCTTACCTTGTCTTGGAGTCAGCTCCAGTGGGACTGCTGTGATTTGATTCAGGTCAAATGCATTTCCAGCAACCACTCTGCGTGACAGCAGATGGCAGCCTTTCCCCAGACATCCAGGAACGAAGAGGCCCTGGATTGCAGACAATCCGTGTCTTTCCTCATCTCCTGGTCTCTGCTTGCTGCCAGCAGAAGACTCCGTAGGAACTGAGCAACTGATTCCAAGGAAGCAGAGCTAGAAACAGCACTGAAATCACCTCCCCGCTTTTGCAGAGCTTGGCTCCTCACCAGAGGGTGATCAGCTCTTGCACCACCTCTTTATTCTTCTAGGATGATGTTTCCCTCCCAAGTGATATCAGAGTTCAACATCAAAGTAATTAAAAATCCACGCTAATTCATTTCTTCACCTTGACAACAACGCGTAACACAAAATACATCGTTCTTGGTGGGGAGTATGTCAAAATCAAAGTGACATTTTTCAGTGCTTGACGTGCCGCGTTAAAAAGCACCTCTGTTAAGAGACCTACGCAGCTGGCTGAATAAACTGTGGTGTGGGTGAGGCCTCAAATTACTTCATCTGCTGGTGACTCTTCAAAAGAGCTCAGATATGCTCTGTGGATTCACCCAGCCCTAAAAAGCAAGGAGAAAAGTGATCAGCACTCTTCTATCCTGCCTCTTTTTATTCCCTGCTCGCAGAGCCAGAAGAGCAATGCTTACTGGGACAGGGTGTTTTGAGATGACCAGAGCCAAGCTCTTTCTAATACCTTTTGGATGCTGTGGAAGCATTTTTTATTACCACATGGCAACTCCCTTGTCCAAACTGTGTTTTCATACCTCCTTGACTGATATTAGTCAGTCTGTTTCACAAGCTCAAGAAAGATGCAAAAGATGTCTTCTTCAGGGATGTTGCTTCCGATGCAAACACAAAAGAACCCAGATTTACTTCTACATAGGCTCTGCTTTCAATTTCTACTTTTTATCCTGCTTCTGTTCTCACAAAACATGTTAATGGCATCCAGATGCTTATTAACACGCTTCATAGTAAGAACCAGAGACAGGAAATACAGGCCAGATGAGGAAGAGAACAGCTTAAACAACAGTTGAGAGAGCTGAGAGGAGCCCAGAGTCAGCAGGGCCAAGGAAAATTTACTCTGGAGCCTTCAAGAAGTGAATCAAATGGTTGTCAGTGAGCGACACCATAAACTCCAGGAGACAGAAGAGGTCCCACGGGAGCAGAGAACCTATTCTCAGTATTTAGGGGGACATCAAAATACAGCATTGATTAATACTAAAGACCCACATAAGCCTTAAAGCAATTGCTATGGGCTTACAGAGGCCGGCCGTGCCTAATCAGCTCCACTCCTCTCTTTGATAAGGCAGCTGGCCTGGCAACTGGGAAAGGGAAGGCACAGATGTGCTGCATCTTCACTTGAATCACACTGGCTAATGCAGCCACCAAAGGAAACAGCCTAGACAGCATTACTAGGGGGTGAACAGGCAATCGAGTTGTTTACGCTCAAGGTGTGACATTCACCACGTCCCCGGTTCTGTCTTGTCCCATCAGCCGCTGCCACGGGAACATCAGATCCCAAAATCTGGCTGAAGAGGTGGGAGACAGGATTTCTGTGTGCTTACCATATGGGGTGGGAGTCACAGGGAGACCGTGAATTTCACACAGGAAATCACCACCAGCGAGGAAATTACCCCAATTCTGACACTGTACTCAAGGTCTTGGAATTCACGAGCATCTTCTCCTTACAAGACATGGACGCAGCCCACCGCCAGTTCAGCTTTTAACGAAAGAAACACTTAAAACCCTCTTCCCTTGACCCACCCAGCCTGCTGCAGTCTGCTGCTTCCAGATGTCCCTCGCAGGAGCGTGCTCATCCTTTGAAAGCTTCCCTCTTCTTTTTCAGCTCTGGAGAGAAATCCGGCTAACTAGGAATCTCAAGGCCATTCTAATGCCATTCTCCTATCTTCCTGGCTGCATTCATTATTAATAGCTCATCATTAAATTTTAATAAATTGAATATCAGAGGTTTAAGGCTTGTTAGGCACCTTTTCCTCCTTTTTTTTTTCTCTTCCAGGTCTATTTGTTGGACGAGCTCACTCAGTGTCAAGCAGCGGAAGGTGCTGATCGATAAGACGTACAATTTTCACAGGAAGCTGCTCTTTTATTTCCAAGCTCTGCAGAAGTGCTTGGAATACAAAAACTTTTGCTTTGAGTTGTTTCTTTTCCTCTAAGAAAACAAACCCCAAACAGCAGGTAAATATTTGGTCCCAACTGGCTCCTGGGTTGACTTTAGATATGAGCGTATGAGTTCTATCATCGTTCTTCAACAAGTTGGTTTCACAGGGAAGGCGGTCTATGTAGGACTGATCCTAAGGCAGGATCTGTCCCACGAAGAGTGTGATTTGGGGGTGCTTCAGGAGAAGCACTGAAGCCCCTGGTAGGGAGAGGCCCTCTCCATCGTGTATATCAGGAGGGAATTTGCTCTATTGTCAGTGGCACCGATATTTGCTTGCACAGGGTTGTTTCGGCGTGGGATTGTCCCCCTCACCTCGCAGTTAAAACCTCTGCACGATGCCTAAGCTGCTGAATGGCAGTGGCTCAGGCACCCAAAATTGAAATGCTTCTCTGTGGGCAAAAATGCCCTGAAACAAAGAACCATCAAGGTTTTTTTTCCTCGGTGGAGGAGGCGAGGAAGTCTTTGGAAGGGACATAGGCAGGGACCTTCTCTCTTTGCTCAGCAAGCGCAGGGGCCTCGGGCAGGATGAGGCAAAGCTGAGGACGGAGTTCAGGAAACAGAAGCAAGAACCTGTCAGTCTGGCAAACACAACCCATGGAGAAAGATCAAAAGGACTGCTTCGGCAGAGAGAAGAACAGGCTGAGGAGAGACGCTGAGAGCCTGAACGATGTAAAATGCTGCTAGATGAAGCCGTGGCCTCCACGTGCTCTCAGTGGGAAGAAGGACTAGTGTGCTAAAGATGTCCTTTGGAGGGGCTTTAGCTTCTGGAAAAGGAACCTTTTTTCACCAAGGGCCAGGCTGCCTGGAGAGGTTATGGAGCCTCCATTACTGCAGATTTTGAAAGAGTGAGTTGAGTGCTTACAAGCAGCATTTGGGTAAACCCGACCTTGCCACAGGGCAGACTAATGACAGAGGACCTTTTGTGGATCTGTGGCTACATTATGAGCAATAGGTTTTTTAATCAGCTGATGCAAGGAAACTTGCATCTGAAACTTGCATAAAAATTGTTTGATGCAACCTGGGAACTCTTAGTGGTAGGTGGTTGTTTATTTGTTTTTTTGTTTGTTTGTTTTTCTTTGAAATAGTAGGGAAATTTGAGATACACAGGTCTTTTGAATATCAAGAGCAAAGTTGGGTTAAATATTCCCCATCCTGAGGACTTCTATAGCTGCTCTTCCCTTCCTCTGCTGTGTCCTGGGGAAGCCCACTGACACACCATCTTTATTCTAATACTGTGAACTATCCCCTGAATTACAGTCTGAAAGATTGTTTGGGGCCAGCAGAGCCCAAGCCTCTTGCGTGATACTATTCAACACACTTTCTACTGCAGAAGCATAAATAGAGCCTGGCTTTATTAACCATTAGCCTACAAAGTTCAAAGTATAGCAAAATGCAGACATACATGGTCTATAAATATATTTATGCTGTTGTGAGGAGCATTAACCTCAGGCCTCCATGGTATGAAAAGTGCTCCACCATATAAATAATGTGCATTTGGCAATATTGGTGTAGGAACATGGGGGCTGGGGGGTTTTATTTCCTTTAGGGCTGGCAGGGGCTTTAGGTAAGCCCCACTTTTGGAGAGGCACTGGCCCATTCCCTGGCAGGCAGCTGTCAGGGAGTTTGCCACGAGCGTGATTCATCATCCCCCAAAGGTGCCTGAACACACCTTCTGCTTCTCCTGCTCCAGAACAGGTGGAGTGAGATTTTCAAGTGATAAAGAGTGACGCTGGCAAAAGTGCTGAGTAACACTGAGAACCCCCGGAGCGGTGGTGGAACTGATTTGCTGGCACTGCCTCCTCTGGAAAGCTGCTCTGGATCCACTTGGAATGTGAATAAGTGAAGAGGCATTAAATATCCATGCCCTGGGTGGTTATGGGGTATTTAAAGACCCGCTGATTGATTCAGCTCCCCTTCAGATGGGAAGCAAGGGCTGCTTCAATGACCTGAGGCTTTGCTCTGCTGGCCACTGTGACCACTGGCTGTGGGAAGGGGCAGAAGGTGGGAAAGGTGCCCACATCTCCCTGTGATCCATCTCAGGCAGTGTTCATCCTCCAGCACTGGCGAAGGGTGACACCACGGGCTCACCCCATGGTGGGAGCCACGTGCACATCCCCATGACAGGGCAACACAAGCTGGGCAGGTGGGACCCCAATCTCTCCATCCACTGCAGTTTGGGGCCTTCCATCCCCTTTCAAGTCACAACTCGGGTGATTGTCCAGGCAAAACAAAAGTGGGCATCACAGTCCTACAGAGACTTTGGAACATGCCAACCACTGTGCCAACGGGAAGCACAGGCCAGAGAGAGGAAGGAGGCCAATTAAAAAGCCAGGCTCTGCCTCCGTGTTGCTCAGGGCTAACTGAACAGATGATGGCATTGCTGGAAGCTGCATTTGCTTTTAATTGTTCTCGTTCCACTGAATAACTAATTCTCTCCTCCTCCCACACGAAAAAAAAAAGAAAAAAAAAAGGCATGGGATTTTTGGAAAGGATGAGTTGACTCAATTCCTTTCATCCAGCACATGACAGCAAGCTGCAGTTTTTAGCTTTGCATCCAGGCAAGTTTAGAATATTGCTGCATGCATTTGTTTTGTTTCAAATCTTCTGGGATCAGCTAAAAATATTATTGTGGAGAGATGCAGATATGGAAGCACGAAAGGCTTCGTGTTTCATCCAGCTACTGAATTGCAGCCAGCCAAAGGGAATAACATGGGCAGATCCCTTTTGTAAGGTGGTTATATTAAAAAATGATTTTACAGGTGTCAGTGGGAGGTGCTGGGGATCCGAGCATGATCCAGGGAAAGAAGCAGATCCCTTCAACCCAGCGACAGGCTGACCTCATTCTTCATGAGCTGTTGTCCAGGAAAGTCATTGCTCTCTCCTTATCCTTGACCAGCTCACATTACCCGCATTTTCCACGACAGACTGAAGGGAAACCTTATCTAGGCTGAAGACTAGATGACAGAAAAAACCTTCAAAATACATTTTGCAGGGCCTGAGTACAGCCAACATGGTTTAATTCATTAAAAGCCACATATTTCATTAGAATCACTTAAGGAAAAAGGCATAACCATGGCAAACATGACTGAGAAACTTTCAGGTAAGACACTTGCAGAGAAAAGTGAATCTGATTTAATTTTCTTGGGGGGGAAGGAGGGGAGTGGGATGTTGAAGCAGAAACAAATATAAGGACCAAGACAATGAGATATAAACAAGCAGGCAATCTCGGGAGTGGGTAGTAAAGAAAAATACACCTAAGGAAGCATTTCCCACTGAGAGATTGATCTGTATACTGCACTTAGATCCACTGTCTGACAATGTGAACTATCATTTCCTCCCTCCTCCCTCTGTGCCGTTCACGCTTTGTGTGGTGCTCCTGGGGAATCCTCAGGAGTCCAGCGCACACTGTACAAGGGCTGTGGAGGGGAAGCCTTTTCGTAAGACCTGTCCACTACAACAAGGCAGAACAGACAAATCCTGGCATGAGTTTAACTCCAAAAAGACTCTGCTCTCATTGTATTTCTGAAAGGCAGTACAAAACTGGTATTACATACGTAGACAAGGCAGAGGAAGTCAGAGCAGATTAATAATTTACTCCTGCCTCAGAGCTGTTTAGTGACACTAATCAGCTAAAATATTCAAAATAAAAACATCACAATGTTGCAGACATTCACATTACAAAGGGGTTGCCTCTGGAAGCAGGAAAGTCCTTCTCAAGTTGATCTGTAAGGTCATTTGCTCCCCTGCAAGATATATCAGCCCTGAATGGCACTAACCAGTACTTGCTGGTTCCTTTGCTGCTGCTGGCACAAAAACTTCCCTGCCAGTAGAGCCAGGCAAAGAGCACAGGCCAGCAAACCGGGCGACTTTGGTGCTGGTTCCTGTTCCCTCCTGCCAGCCCTGCAAGAGGGTCAGCAGGACAAGGATGGAGAGAGTTGGGCACAGCAGCAGCAAAACCAAGAGCAGCACAGAGTGGGCAGGAAGTTCCTGACTGCCAAAGCTGGCACTTTGCCTCGGGTTTCTCATGTTCCCTTGAGCTCAGCCTTGGGGGATACAGCCCCAGGTGACGCTCTACCTGATCCCACACAGGCTTGTGCCAGGCAAGGGGAATAGGACCTGCTTCCACAGTTGCCTGCTCCCTGTGGCTGCGGAATGAAATGTCTCTGCCGGGGCTGGAAGGCAGGAGGAGGATGTGCAGCAGCTCACAAGGGGTCCAAGGCAGGGATATGAAGATTTGGGCACTGGGGCTTACAGCTCATGCCATTCCCTAACGCTGCACTGATGCCCAGGCTCCGGCATGTCTGAAGGCACCGGCACTGCTGCGGGCTGTGTTTGGGATGGCTGCTCTCACAGAGGCACCTTGGGCTTGAGGGAGTAACAGCCCGTTTTTTCTGCTCTTTAAATCCACCTCCCCTTTTGCTTTCAGGATGGAGATGGGACCAGACTGACAACCAGTGGCACCCAGAACAGCCTGAAGGAGCCGCCTGTTCCTTGTGCACCCATCGGTGTCTCCCTGGCTGGGTTTGTGTCACCAGCTCTGTTACCATGGGATACTGCTCCCAACCCACAGCGACACAGTGCTGCTCTCTGCGAGCAAACAGGGTCCCCAGCTCCTCCTGCTGCCCTGGAAGCAGCACCTGGGGAGGGGTAGCTCTGCTGCTGCCCCTGCAGAGGCCACACTTTGCCAAAGGGCCCCTGACCCATGTCACAGGAACCATCACAGCTCCTGCAGAGATGCTTTCCCAGATCATCTTCACAGGATGCACAACAGCGCTTGTTCGAGTGATCTCCTGCAGCCACAAAAGAGCCTCAGAAACTGCTTTTCTAGGATGATCACAGCCCTTATGTTAAAGCCAAGTGCTACGATTAAAAATAGATGAGCTTTGCCAGCGTTTTTACAGAAGAGGGATGAGCTAAGACTAGAACCAGGAAATGTGGTCTAATCCAACAGCAACCAGGGCTAATCCAGGCTGAAAGACAGCGTGCAAGTAGCTGCAGTCACGACGATAGATTTATATTGCAGAACTGGAAATGTATTTTTAGAATGGAGCCTGGAAAGTGTCACTTCAGAAAGAGATCAAGCATGGCACAGCAGGATCATTATGAGATTTGCAGAGCACCTTCAAACACAGGAGTCTCCTGGGGTGACTTCAACACAGGGTCAAACCTTCCAGTAGACCAGGCTCATTCTTGCAGGTGTAACAGGCCCAGTAGCAAAGATGGGATTAGAAGACCTTCATTCCCAGCCTGCATCACACCACTCAGAGCCACGCCAGGCACACGTGGGACTGCTCAAACCCAGAGTGCTCCATCAGCACTGGGCTGCCCACCCAGGAAAAAGCCCTCATGAACCTCCCCATCAGCTCCTGCCCAGCTGCTTTGGGGGAAAAACCCAAAAAAACCCAACCAAAATAACAAAAGGGCTTCATTAGCCAGCTGCTGTGCCAAGCTGCTGCCTTCTACCAGCATTCAACCTGTGCAATTTCCTACAGCTCAAGAGCAAATTAGTTCATTAAATCACCTGCTTTACACATCACACTGTGCAAGATCAAGCAGCCACACACAAATCAGCTGCAGAACACTGGCTGCTGATTTCCAGAGGCACTTCTGCAGAGCTTCAACAAACTTTAAGGCTGGAAATGCACCTACACCTCCCTACATTTTCACATGCATTCCCTTCTCAGTTCCTCATACCTGCAGTGGTCTCCCAGGGAACACCCCTGTCCCACATGCTCGTTGTGACCAATGCTTCTGCCAGAAGAGAAAACCTTGAAAGCAGGTGAAGGCCACGGATCCCACCTGGGGCTGTTTTTTTTCAGGTGCAAGGGGCTGACTGAGGCTGTCACAAATGAAGCTGTGATTGTGTCAAAGCCAGCATGGTGCCACATCTTGCACCTCACCCAGCTCCAAAATTTGTTCAGAAGAAATGGCCTTAAAGTTCAGAGTGCTTCAGTCAGATGGCTGAGTCAAAGGGAGCATTTTACTTTTAAGCTGATGTTCATTTTCTCATTTACAGAGGAGTATTGCAATTGTTTATTAAAGAACAGAAGCCTGGGGGAACTCAAACAGGGAACCCCAGTCAGAGCTGCTGCTGCTAGCGATGGAACTTGCTCCTCAAACTACTCCCCTGTTGCCATCCTGTCTTTGACAGCGGGATTTCCCTGTCCCAAGCCTTTGAATGCCCATGTTCTGCTCTTTTAAAAATGGGATTAACAAGCCCAGCTTGGGTCAAGAAAAGCATGCAACAGGTGGAGAGTGTGGGGCAGACTCTGAAGAGTGATCTTAGCCTAACACTCCCCAGAGACACAGCCAGTTCTGCTTTGACACCTTTGTCTGGGGAGTCCCATTTTTTCTTTTCTCTTGGCAGGAGGGGTGAGGGTGGGTTAGAGAAGTACAGTGAAAGCAGAATGCATAATCTTAAAGGGGGTGGAGGCTTAATGCTGGCTTGCATGTTGGGCATGAACCTCCTCTGCAGTCAGTGCCACCACTGGCTCCACACCAGCCACCAGCTGTGCCTCCAACATGGGGTGAGTACATCACTTTCCACACTCCTCCTACCATCCCGTGCTCAATCTATGTTCACAGTTCAGCTGTGTGTTACTCACACTGTTTTGTAGCTTTCATCATGTCCTCTTCTGAGTTTTCATTGTCCCACAGTCAACATGAGCAGGACCAGGGAAGCATCAACCAGATTTTGTGGAAGACGGAATTAAGAGCTCTTATTTAGAAGAGCCCAGACATTTAGTTCAGTTTTTGCTTACATTTCAGTATTTGTAACTTACTCAGGGAAGAGATCATTTAACTGTGTCTTTTAAACAACACTCTCACCTTTGTTAACACAGAGTTAAATATAAAACATGTTAAGAGGTCACATCTGAAAGGAACCATACAAAGCCATGACCAGGAAAATGTGCAAAGTCTTCACAGCTGCTGCTACTCTGTGCTCTTAATCCACATGCACAGAACAGACACCTCAGGTGACAAAAGAAGGGCCATCCCCAACCACTTTCCCCATCTCTTGGAAACAAAGCCACAGACAATCCCAGGATTTCTATTTTTGAAAAGTGTTTACTCACGTAGTTTGAATAAATTAATTTGCAAATAAAAATTAAAACTACAGTATACTATAGTTTGAATAAGATGATTAGAACAACTACAATACAGGGATTTCTTGCTGCATAAGTTTCATTACTTAATGCATATAACCTGGAAAATGTCAAAATCAGTTATATTTCTATGGAAAGGGAGTAACAGCAGTTACTTGTACATGACAGCCAACTGAACTTATAGTACAGGTTTCCTGACACATGCATTTCCTGAGTGAACCAAACAATATATATAATTTCTTTTTAAAAATGGAGGAATAACTGACAGTCAAAGTAAGTAATTAATGACATCTAAGCAACACAGGCCTCTTTAAACCAAAAAATTTTAGAACAGCTTCAAAAGAAAAACGAAAGCTATACTATAAAGTACAGAAATTTGCTACTGTCAATTATACAGTACATATTTTGGGGGAAAAAAAAAAGTATGAAGCTGGCCAAAAAAAAGCTCAAATCAATCCTAAAAAGGTCAGGTTGTGTGTTTGCCTTGAAGCACAGTGGGGCAGCAGCAAAGCTGCATGTAGTGCACTGGTCTTTTCTGGTGGCTATGGAGGGAATGAAGGTGGAGGGAGGGGAGAGCAGAGAGAGACCAGTTAACCAGAGCCCACCACAGCATCCCACTCCGAAGGGTCTGAGCCCAGTGCAGCCCCAGCTCCCTCCAAC